>VWYI01048744.1:1614-16944 GCA_013399455.1 Anthoscopus minutus | reverse complement strand
CAAAGGGACATCCTGGGTTCCTACAGGATTCATATTTCTTATCACAGATCAGAGTTAATATTTCTGTGATCTGTGTGCTTGTGTCTTTCTGCTGCTGCTTAATGGGATATAAATTTCCTATGTTACATCTCTATATACAATCCTATATTATGTCCATGAGGATATCTCAGGTATATCAGGATATCTCAAATGGTACAAGTGTGTATATATACAGCTGAATTCTGATACTAACATTAGGTTAAATGAATTACACATAATTTAAAATTCGTGAGTGAATAACCAATGATATTCTGGAGAGATTGGAAATTAATGGCATAAGAGAGCAAAAATTGCCTTCATGCCTATCCTCAAAAGAAAGTACTTTCTCTTTTGTGGAAACACATTTTTATAGCAGCAGTACAAAGACATCAGCACTGATTGTCTCTTGCTCTGTCCCATCTCCTCAGTATAAGAACCAAGCTCGAGAGACCAACTGACCTTGAACCCTGGCTATTAAATTTGCTTGCAATTATATAGGGATGGGAGGGAATAGCATGCAAAAATTTGCTATAACTACATTCCCTGTAGAGAAGTTTAGGATAGGACATTGTCACTATCAAAAAAAGTTTAAAGATCTGTCTTAAAGAAAGAGCTTTGCACTGCAGAAGGTAATGCCTTTTCTGTGGCTGGCCATTAGATTAGATGGATTAAGCAACAAATGAAGTGTAAAGGAAAGGGTGTGCTAGCATTTGCCAGCAATAATTGTGCCCTGATGCAAGTGCAACTTGGAAAGAGCGCTCAGTTGAATTCCTCAGTGGGAGATAATGACATGTATATGTGCCTACCCTAGAAAATAGCTAATGTTGCCTTTGGACACCAGAAATTTGTGTCAGAAAAAGCCACTCAGGGTAAGTCCAACTGACAAATTATTTCTCTGCAAAAATAAATGCAAAGAAAATGGATCATATTCTTCATTCTCAGATGCAATATTTTAATAGTAATTTTTAATTTATGCAAGGTTGGGGGGAGGGAAAGGTCCACTGAATTTATGGTAACATAAGATCCATCATTCACAGGATCTTTATTTTACACCTTTGCGTCAGAACACCACAGGCTGTAAGTCATAGTTGTCATCAGTGTCTTAGAGTGCCTGACAGGTTTCTCTGTTCTTTCTTCAATGACACTTTGACATTTTGGAATTTTTGTTCTGATCTGTGAGCGTGTAGGTGAATGAGTAGCTCATGTATAAGTCATGAGACAAGACTGAACAGCAAGAGCAAGGGCCAGCACTGATATCAGAGATGAGCTCCCTCCCTCTAATCTCTAAATGCATAAAGCAGTCTGAGGATAAGTAGGTAACATACCTTTTATATAAAATACAAAAATATGCCAGTAGCTACTGCATATCTACCTAGATAACTCAATTTTCTATATAACCGAGAAATAACAATAATAAAAATAGTTAACATTAAGGCACAAATTTTTTGAATGGCAATCAAAAGACAGAGGAGCAGCATCAAGGAAACATTGGTTTGGGAAATAGATCTGAAAGGTCTCAACACCTCTTGCCTAACAATAAATACAGATAGATGATATCAGTACCAAAGGAAAGAAAAATTCCAAGAAATCCCCACAAACATGTAATTTCTATAGGCTAAGCTAAAATAAAGCTATAAGTAATGCAGTCCATGCTTTGCAAACCCACCCACATGAATAAGGATCCATTTCAGAAAAATAAAAAATTTAAAAAAAAATAAATTTAAGGGGTCTGTTATATTTTTTTCTACATCCTGATGTAATTTTCATTATTTTTGACATTTTTATCTTTGCTTGTTCTTTAATTTGTCATAGGAAACCCCTTCTGTCTTACATAGAATGGAACCAGAAGACAAGAGGCTATAAATAAAAGTGACAGGGGCATGCCAAATCTCAAAAGATACTTCATACAGCACACAGACAAAGGTTCCTAAAGCATTTTCTAAAGGCTAACCTGTCTCTACTCCTTTCTCCCACAATGACTATAATGTGATCCAAATGAAGGTCATCCTAGTTGAGCAAAGGGCAGCACAGCACAAATATTTCTTTGCAGCGTGATGGGTAACATAGATCAAAAATGTTTTCCATGAATCACTGAATCATAGAAAAGTTTAGGTTGGAAGTCACCCTAAAGACCATCTAGTTTCCCTTGCCTAGTCTCTGCCGTGGGAAGGGACAACTTCCAGGAGACCAGGCTCCTCAGAGCCCCATCCAGCCTGGCCTTGAACATTGCTGGGGGTGGGACAGCTGCAACATGTGTCACCTGTACAGGATCTATTGTGTGAGACTAGGATTTAACAGCCAACTTTGTATTTACCTCCAAGGTCAAGCAGCATTAGTTATCCTTAGGACATCTCTCATCAAAGAACATGGAGTTTTCCTGGTTGCATCTCTTGGTGCAGGATGACCTTGTGTCAGAGGGAGTCACAGCTAGAGCACCAGCAAGCACATAATCTGCACTGGGCAGTGAATTTGACACTTCCAGTATACAGCCCGTTGCTCCTGCTGTTGCTTGAAAAACAATGCACTACACAAAGGAAATCCAGCCCAGCTTCCAGTTCATCCAAAACAATGCAAGGATGCAGATAATCTCCCTTCCTCTGACACATATCCTTCAAAAGGCAAAACATGGCTGACTATTCTGGGAAGTCTTGTTGAGCTACAGCATGAGAGAGTATATAGCACTTCAAGCAAGAGATCTGCCTTGCCCTGTGTTATGGCTTAATTTTGAGCAAGCATTGAATATCTAGAGACAAATAAAAGAAATAGGTCCATTATAAAGTGATCCTTTTTCTGTACCTCTCAAATTCTGGGAATCAATAGGTTTTATGATTTCCTAGGGGAGAGGTGAAGCCAGTTATAAGAACAACTGGCAGTTAAAGATATTTTTGTCTCCTAGGTCTCTGGCACAGAGTACAGCTTTAGTGATACAAAAGAAATAAGTGTGCTAAGTACACTATTTAAATTTACTGAAAATCCCTCTCCCATCATTAAGAAGCGTGTTTTCATATATTATTTTTTGAGGTTATATAAAACCTTTTTTCTCATAGTTTTGAGGGGTAACTTTGACCCCTTATTAATGATTGGAAAAAAGATGTTGCACACTTGTGAAGACCCTTGAAGTGAAGACGTTTGAGAAAACATGCATAAAAGAAAGCAAATTTTCAGCATGTGACAGGTAGAGGATTTTGACAGCCACCTACAAATATTATTTATGATCTGAGCATCCTGCATCACTTCAGATTGTGTAACACTGATCAGATGAACCTCTACCTCCATAGCTGTAATTGCTTTCTGGTAGTTAGGATTATTAAGCTGTTGTCCTACCTTCCCATATTAGCTACCAAAGCTGAAAATAACTCCAGTGATTCATACAGTAGACACTTTGATACCTGCATGATCAGTTTCCACAACAATGCTGGCTGTACAGTGCCGAGGACAGCTGTTAAGCTGCGTAAGGAGAAGCTCATGAAATGCCTTTTAAAAAATAAAAGAAAATAAAAATAAATAATAATAATAATAAAAAGTAAAATGATTTTCCCAAATGTGGTCCCAAAGCAGCACACAGCTCCTTTTTCAGAAATCTCATCTTGGCTAAGGTGTGATAAAGACACTCATGTTGTCTCTTCACTCTGAATACAGAAATACATGTCATGCTAAGTTCAAACAGGAGTACAATTTTACCAGAACACACTAAGGAAGAATTATTGATGAAGTTTGTGTTTCTGAAAGCATTTATGAAATGAAATCAAATGAAATCAAATCAAAGCATTTATGAAATGAAATCAAATGTATAGAAATGACACTTGGCATTTGTAGAGTACAAAGGAAAATGCATTAGATTTTATAGAGATGGGGCCAGACTTTTGAATATAGAAATCTAAACTGTACATTACACTCCAGAAAACCATTAATTTATACAATCTGAATAAATGAATGCATATGTATTGCTTAAAATCTACAGGGATTTTTAGGATTTTACATTTCACTGGCTTGGAAGGTGTCTGAGGATATCCTGTGCCTCAGTGCTGCACTGCCATTATCCTCTGCTACATGCTGAGGATATCTGTATGGCTGCTCTTTCTCCTGATGGACCCTCTCTGACAACAACATGTGAAGTCACTATCCCACTTAAATGGGAGCCCTGAAGCTCAGATGTACCTATGAAAGAAGGAAAGAAAACCCCTTCTAGCTCATATGGTATATTTAAAACAAAATGTGTTTTTTCTTGTGGAGACCCTGGGAGACATCCCCTGGGTTAGGGGAACAGAGAGATTGTCCCCCAAAAGGCTGTTGGGATCCCATTGGCTCCTTCCCCTGTTCCTGTATCTCTGGACCACTCCCTCCCTATTCTCTGGTTGACCCCTGGTCTGGGTGCTGCCAGGAGAACAGGACCTCCCCTGGCCTGGGCAGGAGGAGGAAGCTGGATCCGGGACATGTGGGTGCCTGGGAACTCTGAACATCTCCCCGCGCTGAATGAAGCATCTGTGGATATTATACGAAGGCCCCTGTTACTTTTTTACCCTGGACTTTACTAGCAAATATTCAAGCTACAACATTTTCTCTCCCAAATTTCCAAATTATTGTTCTCTCTTAAAGGGCTGGATGCTCCTGTTCATCTTACAGTCATGGCACTGTGAGAAGGCTAGCACTGAGTACCAGGAGAAAACCCAGACTTCCAGCATGTCCAGTTAGGTTGAAGAAGGTGTGAAAAAAAATAGGAACTCCAAATCTATTATCTAACCAAATTAAGATACTAACATAATAGTTAGATTCCCAGTACATCTGTGGTATACACAGTATAAAAATAATATCATCAAAATTGTGGAAAATTACATCAAGGGTCTGATGCAATTTAAAATAGTAAGAGGGCCTAAATTCTTAAGAATATATAAAATCCTGATGCCTTAACTCACAAATTATGCCTGCTCAGTAGGATTGTGAAATAAAGAATTCACTTTGGAAAGAAGTAAACTGGAAGAACTCTCTAATAAGAGTTAACAAGATATTCCAGAACATTTAGGTTGAAATATCCCATAAGACAATTCATAGCATTGGTGTTCAAAGCCTTCATTTAATTTTTTAGTCAAAAAAGGCAAAATAGTCCAAAAATAGTCTTAGCGGTTGCTAATAAAAATCTGACAAAATGTACTCAATTTACTATATTCTCATACTTGTTGACCATCTCCTAATCTTACAATCTGTTAAGTATAATTTTTGAATTAGTTTTTTTTTAATAGTTTGAATTCCATGTAAATTCTCTGAAAAGCTATTCATGTGTGTCAATGAGCAATAGCTTGAGGCTTTTTCTCAGACTCTCTAGGCTTTGAATAAATTGTGAATGCAGCATTCACTTAAATCAGTGTATTTACTAAAAAAGGTTGTTTGGTTATTTTTAACTTCAGCTATTTACCTGCCACCAAAGAGTTCTAGTAGCCATTCTGCAGCTAGAAGACACTTCAGTTTTTGAGAAACAACAGTTGTGCTGGTTTGCCAGGCCAGTACTTCTCATACCTGTGGAACAGCTGAAGCAGTGATATATGATTCATAACTGGGATATTTAGCCCCATCTTTACATTATTTCTTTTTGAACTAAATGTTGAATAGATATATTTTCTTTTTTTTTAATAAAATATTGTGGCTATACAAATAGATATACATATACAGATCAGTCTGCTTGCAGGAGAAAAGCACACAGTATCCCTACTAAATAAAAAAGAAAAAAAAAGAGAAAGATAATATTAAATATTTCTTTTCAAATACACTTAATATAACCATAGAAGAGCGGGTACACTTTCCACTAGACAAGATTTCTCAAAACCCTTTCAAACCTGACTGATCACTTCCAGAGATGGGGCATCCATAACTTCCCTGGGCAACCTGTGCCAATGCCTCATCATCCTCACAAAGTGTCATCTGAATATCCACAGTGTTAGGAAATGTTTGCAAGGCTCTCCGACTCTTGAGGGAAAGACAAGATGATTCAGTAAATTTAAATTAATCCTTCCACCAGACAGTCAGAAGGATGAAGTGAAAGAAAATGCACCATTTTAAAGCTTATTTCCACTTTCCAGCTGAAGAAATTTCTGCAGTTGTTTGTTTTTGGTTTGGATTTTTTTTTCCACACATATAATTAAAGGAATGAAAAACGTTTTCTCCATGGTTTTCTATTTTTTCTTTCTTCATTAATTCAGCTTAACCCACCAGAGGCCATCAAGAGCTTTTAGAACTTAGATGTTGTAAAAGACCTCTGGAAAGTTCTCATGTTTCCTAACAAAAATGCAAAAATGTTTTGTTGTGTATCTGTTTCCTGCAATGACTTTATTTATTCTTTCTACCTGCAGTGATATACATTATCATTAGCCTGTTTACCTTTTGGTCAGTTAGATAAGGGGCTTAAACTGCACATTAGGAAACATTAAACTATAATTTATGATACCTCAGCACATTCCATTCCTCTGCCACCTTCTTTTCCTTTCCATCTGCACAGTACTTCCTAAAGCAAATGCGTTGGGAAATTTTTTTTCTCTGGCACTCATGACATCTCAGCTTTTGGCTTTCATGAACCCTTAGAGAGCCTTTTCTCTCACATGTTTAACACACAGCAAATAGGACAATCTCTGGTCTTAGAGCAGTCTATGTGGAGGTGACAAGTCTATTGCAACAGTGTCAGGAACCCAGCCTGTGTACTCTCCCTAGACATGCAATTTGAATTCTCTTTTGGTAAAAATCAGCATTGCTTTTTCTGACTTCAGTGGAGCTATTCCTGAAGACAGCTGAAGAGCTGTTGGCCAGCAGTTTCCAAATGTTTGATTTTATGGTAATTTCTGAACCAGAGAAGTGTATTGACTGTTCCAGACCACAGAACTTTCCTTCTAATTTTAGTACATCTTCTAGTAAATTTAAAGAGGGTTTGTGAAAAGACAAATATTCTATAGTGGATGTTGCTATCCTGCAAATTTCCACAGGAACACAATGTAGTTATCTCCCTAGGCAGTCATTTGATAAAGTTATGAAGCAATATACCCTGGAAATATCTTTTTCTGTCATATTTATAGCAATTATGTCAAATAGTGAATTTAAATAATTTGAGCTGATTACTGCAGGTTTGTGAAAACACACAGTTTGACATACTCACAAGTTTCAATCACTGCGTGTAGAATGTAATTATGTGCAGTACAAAGCTCCAGGGGAAGCTGCGTTTTCTAAATACATCTTGTCTGTAATGCAATGATCTTTACTCCTTTTCCTCTCCAAATCTGAAAATATCATAAATTTTGTCAATGGCTGATCATTTGTCAGATTCTACTTTTAAAATATGCATAGATCTACGTAAAAAGAGAAAAAAAAATCATAATCTCAGCAACCCATGTGCTTTCTGATCATATAAATGGAACAACTCTGAATTTTTTAAAAATATTTTTCTGGCCACTGTTCAAGACCCCTGAGTACTGTTTTTACTGAGAGAAAGCTTAGAGTATGTCACTTGTTTTCAAAGCAAGCCTTTGTAAGAAGAAACTTGATATGATTATAAGCTGATATACTTTGGAAATTTTAGGAGTTGTTCTCTTAAAGTTATCATATCACTTTTAGTGGTCTTTAGTGTTATTCCTCACGATAAAAAAGATGAGTGATCATCTAATCACCAAGTCCTGTCACCTGTGATTGTAGGAAGCATACAGCAAATGCACTGTCTCACACATACATGCTCCCAAATCCTACACAGATCAGACCTTCTTAAAGGATCCTGGTTAAAATATGCTCCAGGAAAAGAGCAGGAGGGTTGAGGGCTGTGGAAGGTGACAGTGGCTGGAAGTCAGCATTTTGCCATGATGCTGATCCCCGTGTTTATAACAGCTTTCTCTTTTGTCCTTGCAAGACATTTTGTATTAGCCCCAGTGCCACAAACACTGGCATCAGAGGTTGTGTTTCTGTGAGCTCTGCAGTTTCATCCCAGAAAGTCCCATATGGAAATGCCGATTAAAATTTATATTATGCTTTTAAATACACAAAGTTTCAGAGGTGTTAAATTTGATCATCTTTAAAGCATCTGTGTATTTCATTTGCATCTCACAAAACCAGATTGACATTAAAATCCATTTTATTTGGGTTGCTGTGATAATCCCAAATAACCCTAAATTCCTTCTGTTCATATTTACTCACATTCATGGCTTTGGAAACTCCTTCTCATTTGATGTCTCTATTTTCATTGCTAGTGAAGCTGTTTTCAAATCTAGCATGGGATACAGATCTGTTTATTTTATTTTTGACAAATTTTGGACTACACATGAAAGTAGACATTTGTGATTATTCTTTCTCCTTAAACAACGACATGCCCTTTCTATTATGTGATTTATCAAAATAATTCTCATTATTATCATTCAAATTTCAAATTTCCTTCTTCCTAAATAGCTGAAAAATATGCTCTTGACAGCTATGACAGTGGTTTGATGTGAACTTCTGCTTTAAAGGATCAGTAACAGACTTTTTTATTGTCTGGGTAAATATGACTCTCAATCCTAAAATAGCAAAATTTATTTCTGATTAACTGGAAATGTGCAGGATAAGAAGTGAGGAAAAGCTTTCTTTTTAAAATAAATTATATAACCTCTAGGTGTATTCAATTCCAATGTTGCTTTGACACAAGACAGAACCTTCCTGTTGACCTTGACAAGTAAACATTTAATTGCTGTATCCTTACCTGATAAACATTCCTAAAAGGCAATCAGGGTGTCATGTCATTTCCTAATGTTACCACGTGTCCCAGCATAATTCTGGAAAAATGTGGATCTCATGTTCTGGTCACATTGGTGTAATGTTTTGAAAATGTTCATCAGAATAAAAAACAAAAAATTAAAAAGTGCAACCTATTGTAATACTATTTAGTTTCCAGGTCCTTTGAATGTAATGAAAAATTAGAAAGAATGCATTCCCTATTGATAATTTTCTACATAATGACTTACACTATTGCCATTTCCTTTAATTTATGTGTATGGAATTCTAGAAAGGAGTAGTCCACATAAAGGAGAATATATTTCTTTTCCTGAAATGTGAGCAAGTTCTATGTAAAAATATAAGTACATTTACTTGTTCATAAACTTGGTTTATCTGTATGAACAGATGAGGAACCAGTGCCACTTTCATTTATACAGCGTATTAGTCCAAATAATGCAATTAGCACAAATAATGACCTGTCTACATGATCTTCACATTCATCCTCTCCCATGGTAGTTTTTTTTCTACTGATTTAAATTTATGACCAATTAGTTACAAATTCAGCAATGAATATAAAAGATGATAGGTTTGGGGTTTCTAAAAATGGAATAAAACCAATTAATGAGAGTTAATAATAGCAAAATTAACTTCTATTGATGTGCTGGTCATGAATGCATGGATGGACCAAACACAGTACATGTTGTTGATACTGGTATTAGTCAAAGAATAACATATGCAAAGAAATTAATGGGACAGGAAAAACAAAGCAGGTTCTCTGCCATGGGGACTTTGATTAGACTGGAATAGTCCTAGACATGAGGAAACCGGAATATCTGCATATCAGGGAATGCTAGGGCATCATTTCCTGGGAAGAGATGAGAGATGTCAGTAATTTCCTGCATATATTGGATCTTTCTTGAAGTCTGCTGAATTAGAAACTACATCCTAACTTATTTTTCCTCCAAATGTTGTTAGATATGCATTGCATAAGTGGTTTTTACCCTGTTCTCCAAAGGACCACAAATACCAATTGTGTCCAAAAAACCTCCTAAAATTCTTTGCCTTGGGAAAAATCTCAGATTCCCGACTGAGTGGAGAATGACTATAGAACACTACACTGTCAACCACTGCCAATAATCCCAGCAGAAAGGCTCTTCAGGCAGTGAGGTGAAGAACAAGAAGAATAATTTTCATCATAGGACCTCCAGTAGGGCTCTAATTACAAATTACTTTATCAAAACAGAATGGTTATAGACCTATACATTGTATATTTCTAAACAAAAACCAACCCAAATCAGGTTAATTCAGGCTACCTGTTATTCTTCACCCCAGTGTTATAAAAGAAAGGTTTTTTTCAGGGCAGTGGTTCTGACTGCCCTAAAACACTGATTCATATTTATTGAATTAATTCATGATATTTAACTCTGTGGTAAAATAAAAATTTCTTATGTATTCTGTCCTTGCCATCAGGAGTCTCCTTTGCCTTTTAGACAAGCTCCTTCTCTCTGTGAGTGTGAACACAAATCTCAGTTCTAATAATTTGACCTCCTTTGCTGTCTTGAGATCTTACTAGCAGCCAGATAGCCTGAATTCTCTGTAATTATTACCAGACTTTGTGGTAGCAAGTATGGAACAGGTGTAGCACTATAAGAAGGTCATATATTGGCATTTAGTAAAAGATCTAATGTATTAATTTAGCAACAATATCAAATACTAAGCCAACTGCATCTTTTAATTAACAACAAATGTGTGTTGTAATTAATAAATTACCTTAGAGGCATTTAATGACTTGTAGGTTAGGGATCAGTATGCACGAAAAGAGATGTAGGCATGGGAAACATATGAAAGGTTTAATAAGAGGTAACATTTTTCACATACATGGAGTAAATTAATACTTAACCTCCCAAGATAAAAGCAATTCTACCACAGGATAACTGAACTCTTTATGTATAGTGAATTGATAAACCCTGTTTGCCTATTGAATTCTTCAGTTAGAGAATGGCTTTCCAGAGACTTCTGTTCACCAAAGGAAAGCTCTGATGGAACTGGATATCTTTAATGAGCACACCTGTTATAAAAAATTCTATTAAAACAATAAAATTAAATATAGTATTGCACCAATGAATAGATGTGCACTGCATTTCAAGAATAGTGTTTATTTCTATTTGAATTTAAGCCAAAATCTACTGAAGCCTCTAGTTTTGAATTTGTACCATGAACTTTACAGAGTGCCCATGAATTATTCTCTTAGGCCTAAAATAATTTAATCTAATTTAAGGCAGCTGAGATGTCCATGCCAATGGAGCCAAGTTACAAACTACAACAGAGAATGATTTCTTTAATTTATTTTTTATGGCAGAGATATGACATTTCTGAATAATCCTAATAACAGATGTGAATCCTCCACATATATATTGTGATATCTGTTATATACTAAACTACCTAGATTTTTTCACTGCTTCTACAAGGCTGTTCAAAGGGAGACGTTATTCAATTAATAGAGAACAATACAGTGTATTCACAGGCTATCAAAGAAAGAAGTTGAACACTTGAAACAAAAACAGAAAATTCAAAAAGGGAAAATTTTCATTTATTTTCTCAAAGTAGCAGTATTTAACATGATAAAATGCCAACTGTCAACAAAACATTAGAGAATTGCAAGTGAGGAATTGATGCTGGGGACTACTTTTTTTCTCAATTCTTCAGTTCAAAGGCTAAATTTCTCTGCTAAGTCTAGAGCATATAAACTGAGGTCCTTCACAGCACAGCAATTTAAGATGTTTACAGCAAGAGCCTAGGCCTCCATCTTGATCAATAAGGAAATTGTCTCACCTAAGGCTTTTCTGCACCCACCTTTATTGGTCTTTGTAAGAAGTTAGGATCTCACATCAAACTTAGTAAAATCACCCCATTTTTTAGCTGTTGGAGCTCTTAAAGTAGAAATAAAACCAAAAAGCTCCAGTTTGAATCTAAACAAGCTCTCATGTTAGAGACTTGAGGGTGTTGCTCACATTGAGAGTGCAGCAGAAAACGAATAGATGATGTTTCAACAATGCAGGAATCGGAGATGACTGGGAGTTTCCTTTATAACTGTTCTCCCTGATACAAAATAAAATGGGGGTTTTAAGTACTGTAGGTGAATTAAAAACTCCAATCATCCTGTACAAACTTTGAAACATTTAATGTAAATCTCTCCGATTTGTGAAGCTGAGCAGTTTTCAAGGTCAGGAAAGGATTTTTTATTTTTCTAAAGTAGCACCTTTGAATTTGAAAGTTTTTGGTTTGTTAGTTCTTATTTTGGATGCTTGCTGGTATACTCCATCACAAATGACCTCTTCTTTTGTCTTTTGAGCTGAACTTGAACATGGGCAGCATCACAAGTCAGCACCAGACCAAAGGATTTTCCCCTTGTCCTGTACCTTCCACTTAGTCCCAGATTCCAGATATGGATCTGATTTTATCTGAGTGAAAGCACCAACACTATTAGGCAATTAACAATTCCTGTTATGTTACCTCAAAGCTCCAAGCTGCAAGATATCCTCTTTTAGAACAAGAGGAAATCCCCTAAAGTTTCACTTGGGGAAGTTTAGATTGAGTATTAGGAAAATTTTCTTTACAGAAAGAGTGGTCCAGCCCTATAAGAGACTGCCCAGTGCAGTGGTAGAATCACTGTCCCTGGAAATCTTAAAAAAACATATAGATATGGCATGTGAGGACATGGTTTAGTGGTGGACTTGGTGGTGATATATTAACAGTTAGACTTGATGATCTTAAGGGATTTTTTGAACGTATGCACGTCCTATCAAGTCATTACAAGTCATTACAAGAGGTTCTATCACCTGTTGTTCAAAGACTGTGCTAGTAGAGGATCAGCATGTCTCAGCAGCCTCAGAGTAGAGAAAGCTCTCCTGATTTGGATTGTTCTGTGAGTAATGTTTCTTCAGCAAGGGCTGAGTTGGAACCTAAACCCTGAGTATAGGCAAGTCTGGCCCAAGCATCCTTCTTGCATGAATTACAACATCTTCCAAACAATGGGAATTTATACCAACTGTGATACAGATTATCTGTCTGGCAGAAGTTCACTCTTTTGGTGGGGAATAGTTTTTGATTTGAAACATTTTATAAAAAATCAGATCTCATTCTATGCATTAAAATAAATAATTTCTAAGTTTTTTCAGCATGGAAATGAGCATTCACACTTAGGCACTGGAATAGTAATCAAATATGTTTCTGTTTAGAATGATCTCTGGCCTGAGACTTTTCACAAATTTTACATCTGGCTCCCAAATGAGCTCAGCTGATAATCAGTGACTTATGAGAAAGCATCAAGAAACATGTCTTTTCAATCTGCTTACAAGGTCAAAAAATTCCAGCAGGATTTCATATACATGCACAAGCTTGATGTATTGGAGTGATGGTTTTTTTTTACAATGCTAACAGTTTGATGAGAATATCAATTAAACATGACTATATAGTTAAAATTTCCATCTCTAAATGCAGCTGCAGCAAGTAACAGGGCTGCTAATCAAAGCAATGTTATAATTTAGCAGTGATGAGGAAATCAGTAGCCATCAGAAGGGAATAACAGAAAGGAGACAGCTGCTTTCATATCATTTTAGTGTCCATATCTTTAATGAGCCCAAGGAGACAATTCCCTGCTGACTATTCATTAATTAATGGAATTTATGAGAGGAGAAGAGCTATCAGCATGCAAATAATTGGAGAAGAGGTGATGATGGTCTGCTTGCAGGGAATGAGCATATTGAGGGAAGGAAGCTTTTGAATAAAGAAAATGATCTGGAAGAGTTATTTAACAAAAAGCTAAGTTACAAATTCCTCATCTGGGCATGTGGTTTACAGCTTAGCAGGGATATATTATTAAACTCAAGTTATGAAAAATCCATGGTCAGATCTGAGAGGAAGAAGAAATCAGCCCAGAGGACTCAGCATCTGTCTCTTTCCTTTTCTGAGTGACTTCCACCATTCTGCCATGACTTGATTGCCTTAATAAACAGTTAGATAGATCCCACTAGGAAACTGTCTCCTTCCCTCTTTGTCTTTCAGTGTTATACTAGTGTCTTGTTCTTTGTCTGGGAATTCTTTGATGCCTCTCAAGGCAAACCAGATTCTTTCCCAGCCATGAAGATCTCTGGGTGCAGACCAGATTTTGCCAAAATCAACCTGCAGAGATTAATAAAGAGAAGATAATATCACAGTGTTGGGCAGCCCTCTTTTGGGCTGGAGACCCTTTACATATTTATGACATCAAAGGGTAGCTGAGATTGCAGATTTGGTTGTAGTCTCATGGTATCAGCTCACAAAGGGAATCTTTGCACACCTTGAATTCTTGCAATACTAAACACCCTCAAGCCTGGTTCCAATTAATTCTCTTTAATCAGAAAGTGTAAAGAGCTTAGGTTTAGACATATTTGGACTAAACAAAACTCCTGATAATGCTATTTATGTCCATTTTCTACCTCCGGGATTTTATGTAGGATGTGTGAGGAACATAGTAGAGCTCAGCTCTGCAAGTGCAAGCTCTCTAAAGCCTTGATAGGTAAAAGCAGACACAAGCCTGCTGTAAACAGGACAGGCTGAGGCAGCAGACACTGGACATGTGAGATATGCTGTGACTGAAAAAGTTCCAAACAGTATCCCACCACGTTTTGAGGATTTACATTATACAGGCCATAGTGACAATCACACACAGAACAACACTCTTATAAGTCTGTTCCACACAATCTTGACTCTTCTGCATATGCAGGAGCCAAAAACAAGGATTTAATTTATGACACTACGTTCTACACACAAACTGTTGCACATATGTTCTCTGAGTGGGTAGCTATAGCACATGCTTTTTCTACCAAGGTTTCTAAATGTCAGGGATGTTACAGATTTTTCTCGATGGCTCTTCTGTCAGGTGGATGATGGGGAAGTAAACAAACAACAAAAAAGAACAGAGCAATTTTGTCCAAGGTCATTAGTTATGACTTAATTCAAAGCATATCTGGAATTCATAATAAAAAAAAAACTATACCATGGCAGTTTATATGAGAAAATATGGATTATAGGAAGACCCTCTCCCTTTATACAGTATTGCCTTATCAAATTTGCAACATCTTAGGGCTGAGGGGAGGAAGAGGAATTCTAATAGCACCATGGAGACTTGGGTAAATAGGGATAAGATTTAGTAAACAATGTCCTTTATTCCGTAAGTAGGTTTAAACATAGTTTTTAAAATTGTCCAATAAATATTCTTAGTTTTACTTCATTGCTCACAGCTCTGTATATTTTTTTCTAAAATCTATACCTTTAGCTCTCCTGTGAAAACCTTATTTTTTGTTATAATATAGGTTAAAATAAACAAAAACAAAACAAACAATAACCCTACAAAAAACCCACAAAAAATCCAACTGCCAAACCAAACCAAATCACACCAAAAAGGTGAAAGTTAAAATGCATACTTTAAATAATTGCCTCAATTTTTAAACCAGACTTGAGTTTCTGTTTCATTTCTTTTGTATTTTGAGGGGAAGTTCAATCCATCCTCATGACTTCTTGGGGTGACTCCTTTCTGCAGGAAAGGAGCATAGATATATA
>VWYI01048743.1:40879-99987 GCA_013399455.1 Anthoscopus minutus | reverse complement strand
AGGAAGGAAGGAAGGAAGGAAGGGATTTCTGAAATACTTTGTGAAGCTTACCTTGATAAACACTAAAAAGAAATCCAGGGATTTTGTCTACACACAGAAAATTGTCTAAATTGCCTGGAAAAACTAATTGACCCAGTCAGGTTGTGTGATGTTTTCGATCACATACAGCCCCAGGCTCTCCTGCATCTTGCTCAGAACACATAGCTCAGTGAAAACACCCACTATTTTATTGTGAGAAACACTACAATAGTGTAGAAACACTACAATGTTTGCACTGGCATTTGCTCCTCTTTAGGTGGTTTGGGAACATTATAGTTAAGGGGTTTTAGGTGTAAATTTACAACCACCACATGCAAAGAATTTTAAGGTTTCCTTGTTCAATTATTTTAAGTAGAACAATGAAAACATCAATGCTACTACAATACAAATTAATCAAACAACAAAAAGTAAAGCAATTAAAGCCAAGCACTTCTGCAATGCATATTCAAGAACCTGAGTAATTAGGTGTAACAGTAGAAAGACTGTTAAGCATCCTTTACTGTATATCTGTGAAATCTATTTCACTGAGAAATCGAGTACATTGTTTTTGTGAATGAATTTGGACAGCTACAAAAAATGAGAGAGGAAAGATGGTTCTGTAATTTAGAGCATGGGATGGGAGAGGGAAGTCTCTTGAATCTTAAGACTTCCTAAGTAGATCAAGGCAATGACTTAACTTCTCATCTGTAACAAAGTGTGACAATCCTTCTGTGTGCTTATCTGGGCTAGGAGGATATGAATGTTAAGAATTCTCAGACAGAGCACAGAAATGAATAACTATCACTTCAAGTGTGCAACTACAGACTCACCCTGACAATTCGCTCACCTGTGCAACTACTACTCACCCTGACACCAGTGTTCTGTATAACATTCATCCTATCAGGGTTTTAGAAATAAAAGTTAAATAAGATCCTTATCTGAATGCATGTGGTTTTGACTGTAGCTTTCAGGCCCTGAAAGGTGTCATTGTGTGGAGAAAGATCATCATCATTTGTTACTCTTGTTACTCTGAAAGTGCCAGTGAGCCTCTGAAATGGGGAGCAAGCCACATAATTAGAAAATTATCCACTGCCAACTTGCTATTATCCTATGACTTTTCTAAAAAGAACAAAAGGTGTGCCACACTGACAGCAATTCACAGGCAGCACAAGAAGCTCTCAAGAGTTTCCAGCAATCTTCAACATAAGTAACAAACAGGAGATTATAATATAGTAGGCAAAGATAAGGCCTTTAAGGAACACATAACCAATGTACTTAGTGTACAGCCCAAGCACTGAAAATCACAGTAAAATTATTGTTTCTTAGGCTCCACACTTTTATCTTAGGCTGAAGGTTCCAATCCCATAAACTAAGGCTTCAGTCTTCATAGAAACTTGTATTTCTGTGACAAGCATATTAACACAAAGGGACTTTTGCCTTCCCATTGTCAGATTACTCTTTATATTCGATTGTTACAGAAAAGGCTTTTTTTATACAAAGTAAAATCTCTGAAATATTATTAGCAGAAATGATAGTTAGGAACACAAAAGAAAGTCCACAGGATAACATTTAGGGAAAAAAGCATCAATATTTGGTGCAAAAATCTTGAATGGGAAAAGAAGATTCTTCATATGAAAGCTGAACAGGGCTCACAGTTCATGGATTTTTTTCTGCTGGAATTACTCAGGTCACTGATATTGGTTTCTGTGCCTCTTTGAAGAATTTCAGTATTATACAGATGCCAGTTCACCACACTGAGAATGGCAAGATAACTCTGATGACTTTGTCAGCCAGCAAAGTCACCAAGGCCCAAGTACCCTGCAGTGCAGCACTCCCAGAGCCACTGGAGACAGCACTGGGAGGTGCATCCTTTGCCAGACCCTGCCACAGAGCATGAGGCATGTGGGGCTGATGCCACATTTTCTGAATATGCTGTCAGAAAATGAAGGTACTGTTTCCATCTCAAACACAGTTCAAGAATCAGACAATGGAACCCATACTGCTGTCAAAAACATTCTGGCCAAAGGTTAGGAAAATTTCTGGTGAGAACATTGTAAAGGGAACTGAAAATATATGTCGGCAAGTGAGAAGGAAAAATTTTATTCTTACTCCACAATTATGTGTAGGAAGCATATCACAGAGTTGTACCTCACTAATGCTCAGTGAACTGTGACAATCTTGTATGGAATTCACCCATGTTTTTTGTGGTTGCATCACAAAGGAAATATTCTCCACATCTACAGACAGCTGCAAACATTGTACCAGAGACCCAGAAAATTATTCATCACACTTCTAACAGGCCAGTAAAAGGCACAGATTCAAAAATCTGAATGACTCAATAATAACCATCTACTGTTAGATTCACCTTACCATTCTCTTTTTATTTACAGTTATGTAAGGTTTACTTTGATCAAGTAAATTAAAGGGTTACCTGCTTTCTTCTAGCACTGTTAAATGTTCCAGAAAGTACCCAAATCACAGGAGTTTTACAATGCCCTGGCAATTAACACATTCCCCATACAGGGTTTTCTTTTACACACCAGGGCAAAGTAGCTCAGCTGTAGGGCTTGAATTCAGACTGAGGAATTTTACTTTCCAAACTTTTTTTCAACTTCCCTGTGGATATCAACCTGCTTGGCTTGCCAGGCCACATCCTACATCTGAAACAAATGTGGGAAATGTGTGTAGTGCTCAAATTCCATGCTCCCAGTCTGGAAACCACTTGGTTACACAGCATAAGACATTTTCTTGATGCTCAGGTACTGATAGTGAAGTCCTGTTCTTGGATTTCTCTCCTGGGCTGCTGTCTGATGTAGTCACTTGCAATGTGTCTGCAGCCTTGGCAGACTTTTTACTGGAAATCAAATTTTACAAATTCCAAATTTTTCTGATCCTTTACCTTTTTTATGCATCCTAATCAAATAGGGAGGGCTATTATAAAATATGTGTCCTATGTCACAATTTGAATATTAATTTCACTCTGTTCTTCGAAGCGTTTAACGACGATGAGGGAGGATAAGGTCAAGAGCCATTGTGAATTGTATGATTCTGAAAGGGAAATTTGGAAAAAAAGGACACAAAAAAAATCCTTCCACCTAGCATTAACGCATTCAAGGAGAACAATAACACACATGCTTAACCAAACTTCAGTAGAGAATTGCTTTTCATTGTATTCCATACACACATTCACACCGTGTTTCTTAAAAATAAACAAGTGAAAAGTAAAAAATGCAACTGCCAAAGGAAGGTAATTTATGTTCAAACTGTACTGGAGAAATTAGTCAAGGGCAATTCATGCATGTGAAAATATGATTTCTAAGAGTGCCAAGGTCGATAAGACCTTAGGGAGTAAATGCTGACCACATAAATCAAAGATGCAGTTTGGAGGCAGTTTTGAAGATGAGTGGTGAGGCCTTAATAGTTTTAAAAAGCCTGTTAATAGTCCAAATGAATCAGCAATGACACAAGAGGAGCAAATAACTTGTTTAGGAAAGGAATAAACCATGCTTGATGTCCTTCTGTGGATTGGATTGCCTAAGCCCAAAATCATACAATTCTCTCCCACATTTCAGAAGTAAGGACCTGATTATTTCTCAAAAGTGAAAAATATAAAAAGATGCATCAATCTAAATAAATCCAAATTGCCGAATTCGTTTGCTTGCAAAAATATTTCAAGCAAAAGACAACTTCAGTGATCAAAGTACTTTATAGGAACATTTCCTGTTTTGCCAAAGTGTCTAAAGAGAAATGCATTTTATCTGAAAATGCATACTGGATAGCAATGGGGGGGGGTGTTGTTTTACTTTTTTTCTAGTTTGCTGGTTTGTTTTTTTTAACAATTTCCTCATGGTAGGTGAAAAAAAGCAAATAACTTTTTCTCCCCTCTAAGACAGAAAGTTGACAATTTTTTATTTTAAGCCCAGACACTGAACTAAAGGGTATTTCTGCCTAGTTGGCTCCCCACACTCCTTTGGTTGCCACTGTAATATCTAAAAATCTCCTGTGTCAGGTTGCCTTTCCAAAACATTGTGTAAGTTAGAGTATACCCATTTCCCACACAGCTCAGATATCTGGGATACATATCTAGTGTGATATATGAAGATATCTGAAATCAAAGAGTACTTTAAAACAATCTTTTAAAGGAACTCAGTTTGCACTATTAAAAATAGCTTGAATTACCAAAAGGAGGAGTCTATGTCTGAGTCAGACCCTTCTAAGCCTTAAACAAAGATGAATTCAGAATAGAGCTGGCCATTAGATCTCACTGTGCATTTATTCATTTGTATCAATAATTAATAGTAGGTATTTTAATGTTCCTGTCTTGTACAATTGTCTCATATTTTAGAAAATACAATCCATGACAGCACCCTGATTTTACTATTAAAGACATTTAAACCATTTTTTCTGTTGTTTCTGTGTAGGTAAACTCTTAAATTGCCACAACCCCTTTCAGCACAAGCTCTTCACTGCTACTATTAACAAATTCCACAGCTATTCCAAGCTATTCCTCTTCTCCTCATGGACATTGTTTTTTAATAGCTCTGCCACCTTGATATCAGGGGAAAAAAATTGTTGACTAGACATGCAGATTCGTCTGATTAAGGGATTAGACAATTAATCTGGCATATTCAAACTTCAGCATGAGCAAGGAGCAGAAGTAAGAATAGTGAGACCACAAGGATGCTGTGAAGGCAAATGAAAGCAGATACTTGTGGGTCAGTTGAATACAGGCAGAAGAATGTAACCTGAAGTCTTGCAACCAATTAAAATTTGTTGTCAAAGGGTGCAGGAGGAAAAGAAAAAAGGCAAAGAGGGAAGCCATCATTTAAACTGCTTCATTCTACCTCACACAGTTGTGCCTCCAGGCAGAAGCTGGGTAGATGGTTGTGGAGTGTGTACATCTGAGAAGCAGCAGGACAAGTATCATTGCTAATCTTGCCAGAGACCCATTTCTGCATCAATCCTTCCTAACAATTCTTTCCTCAAACATTATCCTATCTTTTTGGCCTTTAGAATTTCTGTGTTTTCATTCATTTCCTCTATTCCTTAGTTTCAGAACAATTCTGAAGTCAGAGTCTGGAGAATTTGTTTTAAATTTCCCAAGAGTGAAAGAATATTTGATTTCACATAAGCATAATTTGATGAGCAAGGGTGGTAGTGATCAAAACCTAAGTGCCACAGTTCCTTAGGGTTTTTTCCTACACAAATGTGCAGATTCCTATTCATATAAGATAATGAATTGAATGTAACAAATAGGAGGTTTTCAGAGTCCTCTCACTCTGGAGTGGTTAAGAGTTTGAATAAACTGCATGGAAATGCAGACAGCAAACAGAGTAAGACCTCATCAGACTTATTACATCCCCTGGTATCCTGGTGAACACCTCACTGAAGAGCAAATGGAAAGCCCACAGTCACAGCTCTCCAAAAATTCTTGAGGTGCTTAGCCTGGACTTGTACATAGTTGTTTCCTCACATAAAATTTCTACCTTCCTCTTTTCCTCACTGAAGAGAAGGAAAAGAAGCAAGAACATGAGTCCTACTCCTTGAGCTGAGTTGGTAAAGATCAAACAGTATTTGCATGAAGTTTCCAGTGAAATTTTGCCAGAGGACAAAGGGCTGTATGGGCCAAGAAAAACCAGAAGCTCTATAAGTGTAGGAGTACTGTGTTTGTTGGCTGAGTTTGAGAATAAATTGAAGTCAAACTGAAGAGCCAACAGAGCTGTTTCTCAATTTTTATTTATTTTTTTTTTTAAATCCCAGCTCAGCATGCAAATAATTTGTTACGGATTTGAACTGGAGAAGCCAAGTATATAGAATTGTGAAACTGAAATCCAAAAATAAAGTATTTCAGGTTAGGAAATCTGTAGCTGGTGTGCCCAAACCACTCTTTGTATTCAATTTTCTGGCTTGCTCACAAGCACTCTTGCTTCCTGATATATTTAACTAAAATATGCAGGTATTGCCTCTCATGCACCTCCTTTGGCTTTTTCCAATGCCTACAAGCATGTGCACAATGTTTTAGAGCATCACTAGACTTTAGTACCAGCAATATCAGTTTCTGGGGTTTTATTTTTTAATAGAATGCAATGAAGATTTCTGTCTGTAGAGGCATCTGGTGGTTGCTGGAACATTTTGACTCATATTCCAAACATATTCTCATAAAACTAAAAAATAGTATATAACTCATTGAGAGGAAGAGCACTACACTTTCTTGAGCCACTCTAACTCTGGGAACTGACTGTTGTCAATTCTTTCTCTTAAACTCTTTCCTGATCTCTCATATCCACAGTTTTGACAGGCTGTCCCACAGGGCATGCAAGGAACACACTGCTCTCCATGCATTCATTGGGAGCTCATATGGGGCATTTTCTTAGCTGAGATTTTTTAATCTGGCATAAATTCCTTAGCATGGTAACACTGCTTCATCTTCCCAATGGCTGGGGAAATTCACATTATCTTCGATGGGCATTAAACAAAGTGCAGATTTGAATGCCCACAGAAAGAGGCAGAAATAAAGGTATTTTCAAAGGATTTTTATTGTTATAGTAGCTGATCTGAAGTGTTTCAGAGGGACTTCAAACTGAGTTCAGGATTTAGAGAAGGAGAAACAACAAGAAAAAGAGTAACAGCCTGTATGATGTTTTCTTATTTTTTTTAGATCAAGGTGTCATAAAATATTGTATTTTATAGATAAGAGTAATAAAAACCAAAGGAGCATTTAATAAAAACAAAGGGACCAATTAAATGTACATTATTTTAAGAGATAAAAAGCAGATTGATTAAGATGATGTTTCAGCCCACCTATGGTAATTTGTATTAGCTGAGATTCTGTCCCTAAATACTAAAACAGCAGTCTTGACACTTCCTTTTCCCCTCACGATTTTAGACTTTAGAGATACTTTGCAGTTCAACAGCACAGAGTAAGAGAAACTCTGCTTTATGCTGCTTCTGGGTGATAGCACAGATATCATCTGCCCCAAAGTAACTGCCCAATTGTGTGGGTTTTCTAAAGAACAGAGCAAAGAATAACAATCTAACTATAAGCACAAAGGCAATTTTAGCTAAGTAAAATACAATTACACCAGCTAGAATTTCTTTTGGACATGATTAGCAACAAACGTTCCTTGTCCTATGAAAATGCGCCAGGAAATTTTAATTGACTGCAAGCATCCAAGGCTGCCATTAAACACATCATCTGAATGATGAATGTTTTTGGCCCACACTTAACTACCACGTAACCTGCTTTATGGTTTACACGATGGAATGACTTTGTTTTACATGACAGATATTGGGCCTAATTCTGCTCACAGTTATGCCAGTGAAAATTTTGGAGCAAGTCCATTAAAGTCAATGGCTCTATAAAATAAGAGTAAAATTAGACTCAGGCCCACCATGCAATTTAATAATAACTAATATTACAAGTTAGGCCAGATTCTACTTTTCCAATTGTTAGCAAGTGACCAAACACTAGATATCACATTCTTCTTAGATAAAAGGTGTCTGCATTAAGACTTGGCCCTTCCATAGATACCCACACTCCCATGCCTTCTCTGACAGGACGCCAAGTGATGAGAGCACTGCAGGCATCAATATTCCCTGCCACTGTGGAAGGACCCCATTGTGGCAATGCAGAAGAAAAGTGAGGAATTCAGAAAGAGATTTTTTCATTATAATAACATTTGCCTGCTCGTCAATTCAGAATTACGGATTCTTTTTTTCAACATCAAAAGTTTGAGTCACTGTTGTTCTAAAATAAGTGATTTTAATAAATACTCAATTTGGAGGCATTTGAACAAAACTAGATATAGAATTTATTATCCACAAACTGTGCTGTAGAAAGTGAGGCCAGCATTAGGGCACTGCACAAGCTGTACCTGGCACAGCTCTGGGTAAGGAGAGAGAAAGTGGGAGAGGACAGGAAGCAAAAAAGGAATAAGATGCTGTATCAAGATAGACACACAGGGATTTGTTCCCCTGATTAAGAAATGAGTTAAATTATTATTACTGTCTTGGGAAACTCACATTCTGAACAAACACAAGTGACTCTTGTCCTGTCCCTTCTGTTTCTGATGTTCCATTACCACATACTGCTCATTGCTTGAGTTTTTAAATTGTAAACTGTTGCTAACCAACAGTTTTACAAGTACCACATTTATATGAAAAACAATGCTTCCTTCTCAAGTCCACTGACAACCAGCTGACTTGAAAAAGGATGTTTCCATCTATTACAGCACATGTACAGGTTGATAGCTTTCAAATGATTCCATTTATGTTAGAACTGGTAAAGCGATATTCTATTATTTCATTGAAAATAAAATGTAGAGACATTTAATGCTGTTTTCCATCTTCCTTCTGTTTTAATACTATTTTAACTGTGATTTGCGCTATCTAGCAACTAAAAGTTATCCAAAATAATTGTTGTACATTATATCCATGGCATTAAAGATTAACTGTGTTTATAAAACAAGATGGTTTTATGAATAAAATGCATGGAGAAAATAGAGCTGTCTCAACAGCAAATGTGTCAGGTGAAAATACAGTGATATAGCTTGAATTTCTACACTTCAGTGCATCCTTTGAGGGTGTGAAATGCTTAATAGATGGTAGCATGCATTATTCTCCAAATCTTCTTTTATATGCTTATTTCAAATACTTGATTATTGCCTGGCTAATAATAGGTACTTCAGCAGCTGAAGAACAGACCAGAGAAGAGAGTGTAAATCGTAGCATGCAATTGTTCAGTGACTGCTACTGAAAATGTATAGATATTGCCACAAGACAACCTTCCTCTGCTGTCTGCAGCCACTGCTCCGTGGAACAGCAAGGAAAGCTCTGGGAAACTGGGAAAAACTCACCCAGAGACCAATCCCACCCCATTAATTTTAAGTGCATAGAATGCTCCAGAGGACAGAAAAACCCATCTGGGGCCAGTGAAAACACATCCCAGCAGTGACTGATTTATTGGCGTCAGGAGCTGGGTGGTGAAAAGGCTGTGAACTTTCTAATTTCACTTCTCATTCCCTTTCCTTGAGCTCCTTCACCTTCACCACTCCAGAAACCTCATGGAGACAAGTTTTAGTTGCATCCTACACTGAAGATGTACAGAGCTGCATCTGAATTGAATCTCGAAGAGGCCAAAGAGACTGGTAGCCAAAACCCATTTCCGAGGCTGTGTTCCAGAGGAGAGTTCTGAGAGCAGTTTCGTGACACAGAGCAGTGAGGAGCTTCTGAGCCAACCACAAATCAATGAGCACATTCCAGAAACAAAGGGGCTGAAAAACCCCCAAAAGCTGCCCAGGAAAGAGCAAGATAGAAGGACCTGAAAAAAATGTTACTCTTAGAGTCTGATGATTTTACCTTTCTGCATATTCAGCAACAGTCTTCAAGGGAAAGATAAATGGGTAATGTGGCTTTTGAATTGCAAAATAAATGGCTCATGCCTGAGGCTCCAAAAATTTTAATGAAGTCATTGGAAATGGATATAAGTAACACAAATAGGAAGTATTTCAACCACACTTTTTCCTCTCTAGTGTCAACAAGTACCTCAGAGCAAGACTGGAAGCAGCACTAGTGCCACTGGCCCCAGTGATAAAAGGAAGAAAATGTGTCTTTACTTTCCTCAGTGCCAGCCCACATGCTCAAACCACCCTGCTACCCTCACTCAGCACAATCCCAAATTACTGAGGGCCCTTCTGCAATAAGCCAGTTGTGTTATCCAACCCTTTAACACTTAGAGAAGCCCTTTTATCCAGCAACAACATAACAGAGAAGGTGCCAACAGATCCAAATGGGCTCTGGAATGATTTATTCATCCTAGGCTTCTAAGCTCCTTTTCCTCAGCATTAATACTAAGATTAATGTGTCCCATCAGTGCACTGCCAACAGGAACTTTAATAAAAGCAAGAACCACTAGTTGGCCCAGCTTTTTTTCTGCTTAAGATTAGGACATAATAAAAACAGCCTACAAAGGCTTCCCCTTTAATTTACTTATTACTTTACAAAATGAAAATAATTTCATTCAATTTAAATAAAACACACAGATTACAGGGACATTGGTACACCGTTGCCTAAAGTCAATCATCATTTAAAAGGATAGGAGTAATATATCTGCATCTTTTAAAAGGTGCATGTGCATCTTAAAACTTTCTAATGCCTTACTGTAGACAGGTGTATTTAAACCAAGAACACAATATACAAAACTTATGAAAGATGCCAGATCCATAAGGACAATAACTGAAATCCATAGGCAACATAAGAGATGTGATAGATCTACAAAGTAATATTAAAGAATTTCTTAGATATGAAAGAATAATTGTTTATATAAGTATTGTCAGAACTGTGCCTCTTTTAAATCTGTTTATCCCCACCTAATGCCAGGGACAACACCATGACAATGGGCTTGGCACTTAAATCTCCAACTGCCTGCAAATCACAGCAAGCTGGGCTGGATATTGCCCAGGATGGCTTTGGGCTTAAGAACACCATATATCTTCAAATCTCCAGTTTCAAGATTCAAACCCAAGGTATGTCCAGAAAAACTTGAAGAATACCTAATGAATCCTATTTGAAAATATAACAAATTTAAAAAAAAACAACCCAAACCTCTGTTCTACAATTTGCCGAGACAGTTTAGTGCAATTCCAACAAACTGCAGTGTAATAAAATCACCTAAATGGACTGTGACTGATGCTGCAGACTGGGTATTACATATCTGAATGCATAAAGTGTGTTCTTTTGGCAACAGCAAAGCTGCCTGAGCCATTTAACAGAAAGCTTCCAAATTAAATCCCAATCACATTGCTATACTACAAAATGTATCCATTTCTGCCTGAAAGGTGTTTTAAGATCCTTTTCTTGTGGTGACCAATCTTCCTGCTTTCTTTACTGGAAAAAGTACAAATGTGTGTTCAAATCTCTTTCCTTCCTTCCCATCCCCAGTTGTACCAATTGTTCACCTGGCTCAGGCACAGAAGCTGCAGAATTTCTGGGTGGTGGTGATGGGTGAGTGGAGCAGAAACTTCATTTCCCCCTAAAAGGCAGAGGTCGCTCAACTGAAAGAACAGAAAGGCCTTTTATTCCTATAAAGAAAAGCAGAGGAAAAAGCTCTTCACAGTGAAGATGAAAAATATTTTATTTGAATCCTGGGAAGAACTTGTTCTGCTTACACAGGAGAATGGTCTATTCACAGCACAATTTGAATAGATTGTAGCTTTTCAAATGCCCACAACTGGCAAAAAGGATACAATTTTACATTTCTCTTTATTTTTAGAAGTTATCTTACGACCTGCATGTCTGCCAGACAAAAACAATTCACTTCATCCCATTCAAATGAGGCATTTAAATTTTTTTAATCCTCTCAGGCACTTAAATTTTGAACTTCACTTATTTGGTCATTATCACAACAGTAATGTAGCATTGCCACAAATTTTTAATGATTACTTGTGTGCTCTTACAAAAGGAAATTTCTGGCAAGAAAAAAATGTAAATTTTATCTAAAGGTCTTTTCATTATTTTAATTTCATGAAATGTCTGACAATAATTTTGAAAATTCTCAAATGTGTTCTAGAAATGCAGGGATTGTAATCCTTGAAGAGCTAATGATTTGTCACTGTGAAAGGCAAATGCTTGCAAAAAAAGAATTATACAATGTTTGCTGGTAATTTAAGTGAAATGTTCTATGTCTAGAGTTTTACTAGAAACACTACATAAATCAGTCAACAATGTAAAAATTGAGAACTGTAAAATGTAAAATTGACGTTTAGCACAGAGAAGTTTCAAAGAGGTGCAATTATATAATTTCTTTAATCAAGGGACACAAGCAATATCACAGGACATATCTCACCTAGCCACAGGGGTGCTGATTTGATTACAAATCCCTGCTTTTAAAGCCAGAGCTCTCTGTTGTGCAGTGCTTGGTGAATACCAGCAAAATGGAAATTCAGAATGTCACAGAACAAAAATTTCCTGCATACAAATTGTCAAGCTTTACATTTTGTAAAGACTCCCACTATTAAACAAAATTTTAACTAATTTACCTAATTTTACTAATTAATAAATAGTGGCAAGCATAATACTTCTGATTTGAACCTGAGAGTAACAATATTTTTTTAAATTAAGAAATATGATTTTTTTCTCTTATTAAAAGCTGAAAAGAGAGGTAGACTCTTGAGCCCCAGTAAAATGATTTATTCCAGCTTTTGCACTGAGCTTGGAAAGAGCACAGATAAATGGCTTGAGGAATCAACCCACCTCTAAATTTGATTTTACCAGCCGAAACTACAACCAATGATTTCTTGTTAAATCCTGTGCTCATCTGTGTTTGAAATAGTGGTAGACCAAAAGTCTGCTGTTTTCTAACAAAATGTTAATGGCCTGCCTTTCCCTTCCTGCACTGAGCTGTTTTCTGCTACAAGTTATTAGATTTTTTGGAAGGAAAAAAAACCGCCATCCACAAACCCTATTTTATTTCCATACCATCTTCACTTCTTCCTTTTACCATGGCTGTTCAATGGTCATTTGTGTTCCTTGTCTCATGCTGCCTTTGAATAACAACTGAAGACAATTTGTCCCAGTTGAACACCCCCAGATTTTGGGACAGTCTGATTATGGACCTGCACATGGTGAAACAAATCACGACTGTAAAGACTCCGAGGTATGCAACAATCCAGGCTGGGATGCCTCAAGTGAGCCCACTTGAGCTTGAGAGTTGGGAGCAGAATGAGCTTGGCACCATTGGGATTATTTAATTTTTGGAGAGGAGATCATGCAGGCCTCTACCCAGGGCAAGGGGGAACCCTACAATTTTTTTTTTCTGAACTAGTTAAACCATTTCTAATTAATTGTGATGGTTTCAGCTAAAACTTTCCAGATGAACAGTTCAAGCTGGACCCAACAAGGAGCAATCATTGTGTTGTAGAAGTACTCCAGTGTATTCTAAGTTCTAAAGTTTTGATTCAATGAAAATACCAAAAAATGAGCAGCATATGTTATCTCAATCCAGGAGATTTATAAAACTCAGATATCTTGTAATTGTGTTGCTTCTTTAGCAGGATAAAAATTCCTTTTCACCCCCTTCAATTTTGCAAAAATCCCCTCTTGCTGTGTCTTAAAAATGTCAGACATACTTTATTGTTTCCAAATAAACACATCATTTTTGGCAGAATTAGTAGACAAGAAAGGTAAGGGCATTGTTGTTATAGGAGTTCATATAAAAAGCAAATTTTAATGTTTTAAAATTTAAGACTTTCCTAAAGTTTTAAAATACATCCTCCCTGACTCCTTCTGTACTATTGTCAAAAACATTATAAAGTGTCCCTTTGGAAAAGTAAATCTGATTAATTAGCATCATTTTCCATTGTAGAATTCAACAGCTATATCAACAGCCATAGATTTTTCTTAACACATATTCTATTATTGTTTTCAACATTGTTAAAATCTAAAATTATTTAATTGTTGAACCATTGTACTCTGTGCATTGTTTTCAAAGTTCATTAAGTGAATAGAATTTTTCTTACAGTGTTCTAGAATGACACTGAAACACACTTTTTCTTCAGAATTGCTCTAACACTGTATACAAAAGCAGGATTGCTTTTAAGTAGAAGTTCTGCATATAAAGGTAAAGACAGAAGAAGAAACTCAAAACAACTGAGAATGTGAAAATGCCAGAAAACAGTTTCTGCTGGAGTACTTTAGTTCAATAGGGAGCTTGTATCATTTATGATATCAATGACATTAAAAAAAATGCTGCTTGCAGAGCTGCCTAGCCAGTCTACGGTGATTTCTCAGTTCTCCAGCAGAAAACCATCCCTGCCTGGTAACAGCACCTGGATATTTGCACTGTCACAGCGCTTTAGAGCTTGTGAAGGAAGGTAACCAGTTGGAGGGCATTGCTCAAAGAAATCCCCACATCTCACAGAAATTACAGGCACTGTCTTTGCATAACTTTGCTGCATTCAGTTCACAGACAAAGCAGGACTATGGCTCTTAAGCAGCAGCAAGGAAGCCTCTCCAGAAGGGATTCACATCACCAGCTCCCCCTGCTTCCAGCTACCAGCCCATGAGGAATAGCTTGTCCTGCCTGCACTGCACCAACTTAGAGCTGGAATTGCAAAGGCTGCAGTTTTTAACTCTGGAAATCTAACACCTTTCTTTAATAGTCACTTCATAAAAACAATTTCAGAAGTCCCCTGGCCCTCTGTGCAATTTCAGCTAACACATAGTTCCATTAAAAAGGAGGAGAGCAAAAGTGTATGTTTGCTTCCGTATTAATACCCACAGAAATTCTTGCAAAAGAATAAATCAGAAAAAAATAAAGAAGCAAACCCTCCCAATGTTTATTTGCTTGTAACAAAACTAGTAGAATTTCACCAGAGCAACCGTAAATAACATGGCCATCTTTAATTTGGCCTCCAATATCTGCCCAACCTTGATTTATCCACAGACAAAACCAAGCATCTTTAATTTGCTAACCAATCACTGCAATTCTTTTCTTACCAACCAATAATTCTGCCATCTCTAATTTACCAATAAATAATTCTGCACTCTCAAATTTACTAACCGATAATGTGACCAATTTGCTGACCAATGATTGTGTCAACTGGTAATAGTGCCCCTAGCAAACAGTAATTTGCCAAGCAATATTTGGACCTTTCCCCCCCAGCAATAAAGAACTGTGGTGATCTTTGATTCAGTATCTACTGCATTGCTCTGAAAATATTAAATGTCCACAGTGAGGTTTTTTACAAAGTATTTGCTTTCTGAGGGGATATTTGTTTACACTGACCGTTTAAAAATTGCACGGATATCTCTTAAATATCCGTGAACCAGAATATTGTTTTCTCTTTTAGGAGCATTAGCAGTTGAGGGAGCCTATTTTAGTGTTTGCAGCACTCCTGGGCATATTGCTAACTCTGCTGTAAGTCCTGCTGTCATCACGCTGGGATCTGGCGACAGCTCCGCAGCGCTTGGCCAGCGCGCGTTGGTACAGCAGCGACACTGCTGCCCAGCTCTGCCACCCTGTGACCTTACCACCCAAGCTGATCCTGTCTGGGCAGACATTCCAGCAGAAGGAGTCCATATATAAAGCCTTGTGATTGATTTGTCTTTCCTAATTTCTACGTCCCTTTGGCTTGCATGAAAAAAACGGGTCTTGAATTATTAGTTCCTTTAAACAATAATAATGGCGTTTTGAAGTCATGTAGTAACTTCTGCAATCAATTTTACCTCCAAGAAATGTTACCAGTTTTGTGCAATTTTACTAGTTCATATTAAAGTCATTAGCTAACACAACATTAGCTCAGTGAGCAACCACTCTAACACCATTTTACAGGGCAAGTCTACAGAGTACAAGGGCATAGCAGGAGGCACCTTCAGGGCTGAAATTAGCAAAAACTTTCTGAACCCCAAGTCACCAGCTCAGAAGGTTACAGAAAATAAAATATTGCAAAGCTATACAACAGAATGCAAAAGACAGGCGTGGAGTTTAGGCTCACCTCTGTACAAAAGACAATATCTGCACCAGCTCACTATATATTATTCCTTATAACCAACCTTTTAATATAGTTTACAGATTAATTTATTGCATATTCCAGGAATAGGTTCAGAGAAACATTTATTCCAAAACAGAACACAATTTTGATATTTCTAGTTTTTCCAAAAAAAAAAAGTTGCAGTAGACTGGAAGCACACTCCAAAACTACATAGCAAGTCTCCTTCTTTATCCTTTTCTTTCCAGTCTTGTGGAATAAGCACAGCCTAAGCAGCACCACTGCTTCTCACTCTTTTCTTCCCAAAGTATCCTGGGTTTCTTGAAAGCAGAGGCAGAAATGCCATTCGGGGTGGGTATTGCTTTAGAGGAGGTTGTGAATAGGGAGAGTTAGCCAAGAAGGAAAGGGAGTTGGCCAAGAAGGCAGGAATTCCCAGACGCCCAAAGGTTTGGGATGTTTAATGTTCTCTCAGTGTTGGAGGGATAAGCATAATACAACCGAAATTGTACTAAAGCTTGTTTCTGAACCTAGCTATATCACAAAAGTAAAATATAAAAACTACTGTAAGGATAAATAGCAACTCTGATGATAGCTTCAGTCATGCTTGTGGTAAAGATTTCAAGTAGCCATAACATTAGAGGGTTTTCCACAAAAATATTTGGGTTACAAGCTTGGACTTGTTCAGCTTTCAGTGACAGGCATTTCATTAGCCAGTACTGGAAAGATTAACTCGAATACAAAAAGCAGCACTGTTTGGCTGGACAGCCTGAAAAGTAGGTGTGATGAGGCAAAGGCACTAAGAATGTGTTTGTGTGCATCTCATCCTCATTTAAGCAGGAGAGGTAGGAAAATGTCATAAGAGAGAGAATTTGCTGAGGAACAATGAATGTGAGAGCAGAGGGACAAGATATAAGTGAAGAAGGGAAGTGGCAGGAGGCAGGAGTATGCCTACACCTTGAAAGATGAAACAAATCCCTAGATGTGTATAGCTGTTTTTCACTTCAAGGGAAAGTGGGCATGAGAGGAGAAAAATGTACCTGTTCAGGAGCTCCTCAGTTTGTTTTACAGTATGTGAATTAGTGCATCCATAAGGTTACAGGGGAGAATAAAAAGAGAAGCATCAAAAGATAAAACACATTAAAAATATATGGTATAACTATAATGCTTTACTCTGGGAGGGAGCATGAGGATTGATGCAGGTGGGAAGACAGTTTTGTCTTGTCTGGTTAAATTTTCTACATTAGAGTACTATTGATTTTCCTAAGTATATAGGATACTGTATATACCCCATTCTGCTACCCTTACACAGGTTAATTCTTTTATCCATTTCAAATGCAGTCAATCAATAACAGTGATCAGGTAGGTTGTGAAATTGCCTGGAAAACACATCCACAAAGTAAACCCAATACATTGGCCTGTCTATGTGACTTAAAGCTTAGCACAGCATTGAAAATCACTAATGGAACACTGTGCAGTTTGTTCATGCTACGAGCAGTCAGGAATCATGCATAATGTAATAGTGCATCTGCTAACAGCAGCTCACACAAGCTAATTTAATCTTGTTTTACACTAGACACAAGGAATTAATCTTTAAAGCTGCTCCCGTGATTCTCTTTGGCCCTTAAAATATCGAGGGTCTTTTCACCTCCTCATTTACAATACTGTAAAGGGATGCATTTCAGTTATCATCAAGTATTTACACTTCATCAACATTAGCTGGAAAATGGATGCAACTCTATAATTTATCAGTCTTAAAAAGCACATTGCTGGCCCAGTCTGGAAGCTGTGTTTTGTGTTGTCATGTCTGAAACCAGTATTAAGTCTCAGACTCTGCTGTGGAAGTTAGATATCCTAAATAATTAATATTTGAAAATAAATAAATGACTTTTTTTTTTATTTTTTGATTTTCACAGAATCACAGAATCTGCTGAGTTGGAAGGGACGCACAAGAAACTTCAAGTTCAACTTCTGCTCCTGCTGAGGACTGTCCCCAAGAGTCACAGATGATGCCCCCCAGGACATTCTTGGCCCTCCTGGCTGCCAGGGCACACCTTGGCTGCATTAATTACACAAACTATCTCACAGCTTACCTTTAATAATATTATTATTATTATTGTCTTAAGTACTTGTATTGCTACAGTGCTTTTGTGTGTGTTACTCTATAAACACTGAAAAAGACAGTCTTCACCCACAATAATATATCACCCCAGTATAGAAAGAGATTCAGACAGATTGGAGAGTGTTCAAAGGAAAAACAAAAAACAATTTTAATGGGAAAGATAAGAAATAAAATACTTGTATATAATAAGCATGGCTTTGGTAAGATTTCAGGGTGGAAGGCTGATAATCAATTTTTGGACCTAAAGCCAAAGAGAAATTTTAGCAGGGTTGTAAGACAACAGTGAAATTCTGCTGCAAATGTTCATGGCAAGCTCCTTGTAAGCATAAGGAAGGCTGAGAGCAGAGGAATGCTCACAGGAAGAAGTAACAAGTGGGAGGTGGAAACTGGGCACTCATTACTCATCAAGATTAGTGAGGCATATGATATCCTGATATTGAGAGCAGGATGATAGATAACAGGAAAGGAAAGAGTGAACATGAAAACAAGTATTTTACTACAAGTGTGATGGAGTTAATGGAAGAAAAACAAGGGAGGAGGGAAAGAAATTGTCTATGTAAACAGACTTCACAAAAGGTTTCTGATCATGTGCAAGTGTACAAATATTCTATTTCAAGCAATAAATTAAAGGAGGACGATGCAAATCTGAAAAAGTTTAGGCAGCAGATGGGACAGGACAGGCTCTTTTGGAAATGGTTTTCTAAAATAATCAATAGGACCTAGACATGGTGTAGTCAAATATTGGGCTAATGGATGGTCACTGCAAGTGACAGCTCCAAGATGTTGGACACTGCAGTCAACAGCAGATATGCTGAAGTTTGCAGCAAAAGTTAAAACTCTGCTCTAACTGTGATACATTGAAGATCCATAGAGAAATATTAGATGTGACAGGCCAGCATATTATACTTCAGAGAGGGCAAAAACAAACATAGGAGGGATAACTATTGAGTTTGTTTTTGTGGACTATATCTTGGAGATAAATATGCAAAGAAGAGAAAGTGCAAGCAAAGGACACACTGGTGGAGATGAGGAGCTAGTGCAACCTCTCTGCTCATTGCAGGGGACTGGACATGTGGAATTTAAAAAACCTCTTCCAACCCCAGCTATTCTAACTCTAGTCAATTGATCATTCTGATCAATGGTGAAACCTGAAATTTATTTGCAGACCATCATCAGAAGGTAATTCAACAGATACAGAGCAGAGACAGAGAATGAAAGCAATAAGTAGCTCTAGAAAACAGTCCAGAAAAAGTTTTTGACAAAGTTAAATTGTGTCTGGATGATGAAGGGTTAACACATATAGAGTTTTATTGGAAAGATATGGTCCAAATAATGACAAATATTAGAGCCCAGAGGGCCACCAAGTTATTCAGAGGGGTGGAGCACTTCTCCTATGAAGAAAAGCTGAGAGAACTGGGGTTGTTCTGCCTAGGATGGAGAAGGCTTTGGGGTGACCTTAGCAGCCTTCCAGTGTCCAAAGTGAACTTACAGAAAAGATGGGGCAAAACTATTTACAAGAGCATTTACTGACAGGACAGGGAGAAATGTATTCAAACTGAAAACAGATTTTTTGTTAGATATTGGGAAAAAATTCTTTACTGTAAGGATGCTGCAGCACTGGCACAGGTTGCCCAGAGAAGCTGGGGCTGCCCCATCCCTGGAAGTGTCTGGGGCTTGGAACAACCTGGTCTGGTGGAAGGTGTTCCTACCCATGGCAGGGTGTTGGAACCAGATGATCTTCAAGGTCCCTTCCAATCTAAACCATTCTATGATTCTCTGATATGGTGAGTGCAAAAACGACAGCAGACAGGGTGAAGTTGGAGGAAATGGACTGAAATGGAGAAACTAAACAACTCTCATGCAGTGTGTGCAAGGAGTAAGAAAATTTTTCAGGAAGGAGTGAGAAAGTAAGCAAGAAAGATAAAGAGTTAGTTTCATTTTTTATTGTAGCAATGTGAACTCCAGCTGGATTTTGAGGAGTAATAACATAATGGTGACCTGTACTGTTGGCATAGGCTCCAAGAAAAAAAAATCAGAACTAAAAAAGTACATTATGGAAGTCATGTGCTTGCATTTCTAGTAAAATTTGATATTGATCTGTATGTAACAAGCAACAAACACGATGAGCTTGCTTGATTACTCAGATCTAGAATGGAGGAAAACATTGTTTTTTGTGACTTATTAGATTGGTGGGAATAGTGGAGTTAGGCCAATGCCAATCTTCCATAATTTTCAATTTTAATTTCAGGTTCAAGCCAGCCTTCTAAACCCACTTGGAACCTTCAGGTTTTAGACTGCCTCCTAAGAAATACAAATATTCCCCAGATCTTCTGGAAAACTATAAATTGAAGTCCTTTGAAGCTTGTTTAAGACCACTTCAGAGGCTGGCGAAGTGTTGCAGTTGGAGCATTCACTAAGGACTGTTCATAAAATACCTCTCTCTGTTTAAGCTTTAAATTTAAACAAGACTCATGAGATTCAAACCTAAGTATCTCCTTCTCTGATTTATAGTAAATGTTTAAGGGATAAATGAGAAAAAACAGAGAATCTGATAAAGACAATTCTTAAGCAGACAAACTAATAATCAGAGAAAGAGAACATTCAGTCTACTTCTTGTTAGCATGCATTGATAGCATTTCTTCTAACAGTTTCTGAATATTTGGAAATGGCTCTGACCTTAAAATGTACAATCCAATGATAGTCAAGTAGTCAGTAGTAGTGGAAAAAGAATAACAATAATAAAATTATACAATTTATACTTGTCAACTTGATTCACAATAAGCACAGAAGATCTTTAAAAGGGACTTAAATGTCAACAGGGTGTTGTGAATGAAAGAACAGAATAAACATCCATTATGTTACAGAGTATGTGAAAAACTGCATGGAAAATAGAAATCAGGTTTGATTTAGGATTATGAACCCATAAATACACTCGTACTTCTTATGTGTTAAGCTTATCTCATACGGTACTTATTATTATTTCTAAAGGAAAAAAAAAAGCTCCTAACATCCTGTATGATCATTAGAATTTACTGGTTCCTTGTGTTTCCAGAAAATACTTTGTTGACTTCATTCTCATTTACAATTAATTTAAAATTCCTTTCTGTTTGTTTTAAATATAACTTCATAAATAATTTGAACACTATTACCTCTGTCTCTACCCACATGCACAGATAATTTTAATATAATACACACATCCAAAAAATGCCTTTTCTCCCATTTTCTTATTTAATGTATTTTTGGTGCAATATATTCAGATATAAACAAATACTTTAAAAATAACATTTAGCAGAATTTCCTTTAAAATTAGACTTGAGACTAAGAATGAGGCCTGAGCTGCAAAGCTTCTTTTATGGCCATAAAAGGAAAGTTTAAGTAAACAATACACTGTTTTTATTAAAAAATAAATAAATAAAAAAGGAGGTAAAAAAAAAGAAAGAAAAATCATTCTATGCCAAGCCCAGTCAAAATGCATTATAAGTGTGTCCAGGAAATTATAGCTTGTGTCCATTAGTCCTTTCAGGGTTAATATTGATGCAGATATTATTTCTATCCACGGTACCATTTATTTGAAATATTATGACTGGGAGTAGCTGCAGCAGTGAATCAAATCAATTGATAGAGCAGTTAGCCCCGCAGTCAGGGCTGCCTTTACACCGTGCAGTGAGCATGAAATATTATGGAGATTGTTCTTTAAAGTGATCACTTTATCATCATTTGTCTGCAGCCCAGGCTATTCCTTCCTGCCTGGCTTCCCTGTTGGGTTGGAGCTGTCATAACTCAATCAGCCGTGTAATGCTGCTCACAGCACCTCCAGAGCAGGTATTGAACCTGTCAAGGGCCACCGAGGGAATTAGACTTATCCATCTGGACAGCTAGCAACACCACTCTGATATTTATGTCAGTTTATATATGTATGATATGTATTTCTTAAATGTAATTAGAAGCCTGTTTGTGTGTGATATATCTGAATTGCCCAGAGCTGCCCATGATTAAGACATTGATTTCTAACCTTGTGCATTACTGGAGAAGGGAATATGACAAGCTCCATCACTCAAGGGGTGCAGATAACCTCTTCTGTCTGTATACATCATATGAAATTGTCACTATTGTTTATCTGTTCCACAAAGTTGACTACAAAACAACTGTTATTTTAGTTTGCTAAATAAACTAAAAGACTGTAAACCAAACCATCAGCCCTGTGCCTCCAGAGCACTCATATTTTGTAGCTGAGTGGTTTGGAAGGCAGAGCACATTCTGAAAGCTGAGTGAAGATCACCATCGTGTTTGCTATGTCACTTGTTCTCATAGGCAGCCAAAGCACAATACTTGGATTTAAAATGCCATTTTAATATATAACCTATATGCCAGGCAATAGAAAACACCCTGTATTTCCATCAAAAAGGGAATAATTACTTATATGCACAAAGAAACAACCAAAGCTCCCTAAAATCAACCACCTCTTCATGCTTATTCATTTATTTTGTTATGGTTTCAGAATGGGATTTTTACACAGAATAGCTCCTGTATGTATGATAAGCCTCCTAACTATTTTCCATTTTAATATCCCACTTGAGGAGATTATATTTTCTAAATCATTCTTCCTTTTATTGTATAATTATTGCTGAAGCAATGTTTTTGGTTTATCTTTGTTGGTTTTAAAGTTAAAAAAAATCTATGTAGGTATTTCTGAATTTTACCTTAGAAAATTTACTTTCTCTTGTCCACAGTACATAATCTGTGTTTATCTATTGAAAATTCCTACTTTTATAGTCTAAGTTAAAAATCTAAAAATAAATCTAAAATATATTTTTTGAAGGTTTTTCAACTCTATGCTCAGATTTTACCTCCATTTCCCTCCAAAATATTTTCTCCTTCTGGAGAGGGATGGGGTCAAAAGTTTCAAATTGGATAGACTTCAAAAAAGCATCTGCATTAGATTATGTTTTGAAAAATTCTCTCCATAGCTCTAGTTTTACAGTACAGGATTCTGAATTTCTGTGCACTATTTTAGAGGTTCAGAACTTTCCACATCTCCAGCTTTAACAACAGAGGTGGACACATTAGGCTGTCACCCATCATCAGTAGAAATCTTCATGTGAAGATGCCTTGAAGCTTGCTGAGATCAGAGATTAGGGTAAATTCTATCATCCCATTCCTGTTTTTTTTTAAACCAACAGACGAATTCAAGGAAAACAAGGAGCCTGCAAATGCTGCTAACAAATAGATGTTATTTATTGAGGTAAAACTACCTTCTGGAAAAAATTTCCATTGCAACCTTAACATTACATTAATGGCACTTCATGTTGAGATTCGGGTGCTTAAATGAAACAGAATCCCAGTGAAACGCAGAAACAACATTAAAAGAGTCCAAAGGATCAATCTGCAGCTCTAGAGAGATATCTAGGATAGATTCTTAGGAAATAATCTAGAAAATACCTGTTTCACTGATCTCCCACGGAAAACCCAAAGGATATTAAAAGCTGCAGTCTGGCATAGACAAAGCACAAGCATTCAAGCTAAATATCATTCAGATGTCATTGTTCTGACCTTCCCTTAATAGAATACGAAGACCTCTGTAATCCAAAGATCTGTGATGAGAGGTGGGTGGTTTAAATCATATGCTTCCAGTGTAATTCCTCCAGATTGTTTAATTTATAATGAAAATGGAAACATATAATTTTGTTTTCTGAGTTACAGCATGATGTGCCTGTAGCTAGTAACTTTTATGTAACTAGAAAAAAGGAAAAGGAAAAAAACCCAAGAGAAAATAATAATTTTCTTCACCTCTGTGAAATAAGAGGGTTGTGTAAAATGTATTTTATTTCAGATTTATCACACAGAACCATGGTAGAGTAAAATAAAGTGCAGCCAGGAAAGCAAATAAAATTAGTCTCATCTAATGACAAATTAGTATTTTAATCCAAAGAGCTAAATTTTAATTGGAATAAATTTGAAAAGCTTGGGCATAACTTTTGTTATGTCAGCCATTTTAAGTAAGAATTGTGCCATTAGAAAATAGCTGTATCAGTCAAGGGCATAATCCCACCAGTTATATCTGGCTCCATCAGCCTGAGAGACAAATATTTGCACAGCTCTAGTGCTAAATGATACTGACCTCAGTGACCAGATGGGACAGTCCAGACAATTACTATCAGCTGCCCCCAAAATATCTCCAGCTAATTAAGATCTACTTTCCTACATATGTCATTATGGCAGCTCAACTTTGCAAAGCATTTTTACAATAAGATGATCTAAGATGCAGTTAGAAGGAAAACCACAAAACTCACTGACAACAAATTGCACATGATCTTTCTCACACACTCACAAGAAAAACTTTCACATTAGTTTTGTTTTAAAAAGGCTTTTCCAAAAAGGAATCCAACTTTCGAGCAAGCAAACTGAGTATCCCTGTTCTGCAGTGTAAAGAGGAGGACATGTCAAACTTGAGAGCTATGACTATTCTTTGGATGCTGAAAAATTTTCTTCTTCCTTCCAAAACTTTCCAAGATAATTGTGAATGCACCCTTTACACAGCTAAAGGAATTAGAATCCTCTAGCTCTGAACATGAGGATGGTTTAGTGGTGTACAGAAACAATTATCTAACACATATAAAACAAAATTTAATATATAACATGTCTAAATCATACCTCACAATTTTTGATTTCTTTCATTTGACCAGCTATGAAATTAGCACTTCCATGGGGAAAATAGGTGCATAGAAATAACCAACTGTCTCAGCTGGAAGTGGCCTGAGCACCAGTGTTAACTGCAAGCACCACCTCTTCTTTAATAACAGTGATCAAGACTCCTTTCACATCTCCACAAAAGCAGTTCACTGCCAGCAGCAGTTTCCCTTTAAAACAACTGATGCAGAGCACAGAGCCCCAGCAATGAATTCCCCTGGTTAAGTCCATGCTTTGCACAGAAATCAGACAATTTCATAGTGTTATGTTCTTCAACTGCCATAAATTATTGTGTTGTATATAATATTTATGATATGTTTTGTATCTTTAAAGCACTGTACAAAGACTATAAATTAAAATATGATAGGAACTCCTATTTCTGTTCATACGAGGAAAGAGATACAATTGAGTTGATGGCATAGCTAAGATGAAAATCCTGATTCCCTGTTCTGAATTTTGCCAGAGAGTAAACCAATAGAAGGTTTTCTTGAGCCACACCTGTGGTCTCCTTTCAGCCAAGTTAAACTTTATTATGGTGCCTTAACAGAGGTACCCAGTGCCATTTCAAATGCACTTGAGGATGCCATCAGCTCCCCAATTCCTGCAACAAAACAGCATCATCTCCCCTGCACATGACTGGATTTCTCAGACAGCACAGGACATAGGGCTACAGAGAGCTACAGTCTGGCAACTGAATCAAACTTGCAGTGCCAATATCTTGTGTCACAGTAGTAACTTCTCTAATGTGCTGGAGACAGCAGTACCAGTTTTAAGACAGGCCCAAGCCAATACTAATTAGCCAAACACTTTGAATCCTAATTATGTGCAAGAGCAGATATAAGAAATCTTATTCAAAATTCGGAAAAATCCAAACTGAACCTTCTGTTTACAACTCATTATCCTGTATGGCTGGCAGCATTCTTTCCAAAGAAAAGAGAAACTTTCTAACTGCAAAAATCTCACTCAAAATTTCTCCATAAATTGTTGCAGTGTTTGTGACACAGCTCCTGCAGCAGCCTCTGGCACAGCAGTGGCAGGGTTACTCTGGCCCTGCACACTAAACTGTCTCAGGGTTGTGAAGAATAAAACTTTTGGCAAAAGAACACATTCTGTGTTCTGTTAATCCCATGCAAATTAGTTTTCCATAATGTCTGGCAACTTTTTTTGGATGACATAGTCTGTCAATAAAACATGAACACCGCTGACATTCCTGTAACATAAGATCTTAGGTATCCACTAATTAATATGTAAATATAAAGATACACCTATGGAAATATACTTAAGCTGTTACCAATACCACTTATGCAATATTAATGTTTTTTTAAGGGCATTTATAATTGTGTACTACTACTCTACTTCCTTTTTAACATACCCTTTCCTACAGCTCTTTATGAATATGTGGCTTAATCTAATGGCACTCGTTCTTTTGCCATTCCAGGGTTATCTTAATTTAGAGAACAAATCAGTGGAATCCTTCTATTCAGATGTTGATAACTTAGATGGGTGTTTCAAGGTCTCCACAGCTCAGGCCACACTGAAAAAGGATCCACATGCCAACTTTTGATCCTCAGTCAGATTTTGGATTCCCAAAGCCTTGCATTCCTTAGCTCAGGGCAACTAATGCACAGGGCAAAGGATGATGACTCAGGTATTTTTGATTCTGCCACTGATGTGTTGGGTGAACTTGAGCAAGGTCCTGCACGTGGATAGAATGATAATGATACAAATATTCCTTGTGAAATATCCTCAAATATTCCTGTGAAAAGAATAATGCTGTCATGATCTATAGAGTCAACCAGGGCATGACATATAACAAGTGATCTTTCACTGCTTTCAGTATCTTTACTGAATGAAGTGCCTTGTCTACTTTGTCTCCAACAACCTGGTGTAGGCCTGTGAGGAAGGACAGGGAGACACAGGAGGAGAGGAGAGAGAATATGGACTGCTACATGAGGGCAACTGAAGCCATCACTGGCTGGAAAAGTTCAGGGCCAGGCTTGCAAGAGCTACGTTCAATAAACAGCCACAGTCGTGGCACCTCCAGTAGCACTGTGCATTACAATCAAAATTTAAAAATAAATTCAGCTGCTTGCTCTTAAAAGCTGACAAAACAAGAGCTACTGACATCCTGATCTTTAGCATGACCATGACCTGCAGTACCTAATTATCAAGGACCCTAGAAACAAACATTCTATCTGTTAAATTGCTGCAGCTTCTCTCTGCCAGCTTCTCCTTTCCTGTTCTAGGGAGTGGAAAGCATTCATACTTATGGAAAATCATTCTGACACATCTGAGTTCATTCTTGCCATTTGTTTTACACAGCACAAACAATAATCAGTCAACAAAATGGAAAAAACCCTGAGATATGATTCATCACGACTGTCTCCAAAATCTGTTCTCACAACCTTCCTACTCCACCCTATACTGATCCTTAAGTACCTCTCAAATTCAAGTTGCAGTCATGTGGCATTCAGAAGTGCACAGAATGACTCTCCAAGACTGGTGACAGACCTGGGACTCTCTTTCATGACAATATAAAATGTGGCTTCTTCATCTTAGTCAGAACTCCAGCCCCACAGAAACAACTGCAGAAAGTAGCTATTTCTGCTTTTACTAAACACATCAGACTTTTAAATGGCAACATAGCATTTCAAAAAGGGTTGCTACAGGGAGAGAGAGCAAAAGAACAAATTCAGGTTTTTTTGCCGGGCTCTGGGATTCACTTCTATAATGGTCTGTCTGCTGATCTCCAAGCTGCTCTGCCTCCCACTGTGTCTGATATCAGGAGTGCCAGAGTAGCTGAGAGATCAATGGAACAGCTGAGGGAGCCAGCTGGCAGGGGAAAGAAGCAAAGGATTGTGAGGGATAAAGAAATAAAGGGGAAAAGAAAAAAAGATTTGTTGAATTAAACAGAAATGAGGAAGGGACAGAGGAACCCACTAGGTCTTTTAGAAGGGCCGTGTTAAGTCCTTCACAAAACCCAGGACCCTCTGGAGCATTCTAATTAGTTTAATGATGGAGACCTCCCTTCCACCCCCTGAATAAACTGAGCAGGTTTTTTGTCTCTTTATCAAAGGATGACTTTTCTAACAATGATATCATTCATTATGCACGCATTTCTAGAGTTGAGACAGCACTATCTGCTGAGGTGATCATGGTCATAAAACACTGCTCAAGTACAGAGCAGTCTGACATGATGCTCAGTTTGGGAAAGAATCTCAGATGTCTTAAAGAGAGGCAAAGTCTGAAAGGAAGAGCAACACGTCTTAAAGGCCAATGTCATGTTTGGGGAAAAGTGGAAAATCTTTCAGGCATGTATGAATATCTTCTCACCTGAAGCAGCACCAGCAAACTTGGAGATAAATATAGGCTGCAAACAGTTCCTATGATTTATCCTAATTATGTTAATCTATTAGGCAATTTGAGACAAAATTTTATCAGAATTTGCAGAGGAAAATGCCAACAATGACTGATAAAGGAATTGGGCTTTATTTGACAGAGAGAAGTATGTGATCATAATTTAGGAAGGCTAAGGAATATGGAAAATATAGGTTATGCAGAAAATATTGATGTATCAGAGCATAATGATACACATTTCATATTCTGAACTCTGTATACTGAATATGCTTCTTACATCTGTTGAGTAGTTGATACATGAGATGAACATTCACATGTCCATATTTACATCCTGCATTACTAACGCAGATTTCTAGGATGTGTAAGGAATCTGAAGGAACAACAAATGGAGGGTGAATTTAAGTGAAGCAGTTGTAGATTTGGTATGAGATGTGAGGTGACAGGCATTCCTACCAATATTCATAACGTGGTTGAAAAACCATGGCAGGCTGCTTCAGGCTCTCTACTGCTGTGTAGAGTAATATGGTAAATATCCTTCATATAAACACATAAAACAGAAACAAATGCATACAACACAAAAAGGAAATGCCTATGTTCATCTACTTTGTTTCATAGAATAGTAAAAGCAAAGAAAACATCCAGAACCCTATGAAGCCTACATAATTGAAACTCAATATGCTCTTTTCTTCCTTATAAAGTATAAGCAAAGCTTATCAAAACAGTCATAAACCTGTCTAAATTTAACATACTTCCAAACTGCTTACAAATGCAGCAAATCTGACTTTCTTCTTGTTTGAGCTGCACTAATGTTCATCTCCAGCGCTCCTGCATCTCAAGATGTGCTTAATATTCTGGCAGAGTACAATCTCAGGTTGTCTCAGGATAGATGTTAGTGGGAATCCACATGGATAATATGGAAGCAGAAGGATTCAGAGTAGATGCAAACAGAAAATGAAGATGAGTCATTCCCTTTGGCCACAGGTTTGCAACATTTATATAGAACCAAAAAGGCATTTCACAGACCATAGTCCTAGACATCACTCCTGATGTTCAATACTCCCTCTCTAGGGGCTCATGAATGATCTGTGGGCCAAAGTTTGACCTCTTGCATTGATCTGGCTCACCCCTGTGCTTCATTCCTGTATAGGCTGTTGGCAGGATACCACAGAGAGGGTAAGACCAAAGGCCTGACTCCAGGCAAGGAAATACAGTATCCACTCAGTGGGAAAAGGATGGCAAGTCTAAAATGGCTGAAACAAATCTATTTGATCTCCCCTGTAAGCTTCTTGTGTTGGGTAACTCAGGATGCAGCAGGCCCAGGCTAAGGGCAGCAAAGGCTAACTGGAGGACAGTGTCATTCCTTCAACAGTATTCCTAGCAACAGGAATTTAAGCACCATTGCCACATTGCAAGAGCATTTAAAAATACTCATAAAATACTTTCTATGGGCTGATGTTATCCAGCCAATGTGTCTTTTGATCTCTACATGAGGCTCAGAGAGACCAACATACAAATCTCATTGCTCTTCCAACACCTTTTTGATGGCCTTTATGATACAGAATCCTGGGAGCTTTACTTCAAGGACTCAAAAGTTATTTGAAAGGATATTGCTACACATGACATCTGGATTCTTATCTCTCTTTTATCATTCAGCTAATTTACCTAATATTACAGTAAAAGAATTTCTTTGTTGAAGAAAATACCACATGAATATCATCCAGCTTTCTCCACCAGCTAAGACAGACATTGAGAGGGAAAATTTATTTTGTCTGCCACCAGAATACCTACAAATAGACATCTGTGCCTCAGCTTCCCTGTCTGTGACAAGAGAAGGAATACTTGATCCTCAGACCCTCTCTTTGACAACGGGAAATATGTAGCAGATTCAGCTCAGTTTCATTTTACATTTTTGGGTCCATTTGATCTCAAAGCTCAAAAATATGCAAAGCCACATGACATTTATTTTAGAATATGGTGCATAAAAAGAAGACTGTACAATACTCAATAGAAAAAGTGATGCCAAGCAATTGCTAGTAATGAAATAATATTGGTACACTACGGCTTTGTTCACTCTGAAAAGTGAATGGCCATCATCTTGCGAAATGGTGCTACAAGAGAAGTCAGTCTAATTTGCTAGGTCAAAGAAGAGGGTGATTTTGAAGCTCCTGCCTCCCTTGGTATCTAAGGAAAGAAATTAGAATGGGGGAAAAACTGTAAAACAGTGGCTGAAATATATGAGACCTCAGAACAGCACAAACTTCATTAATGAAAAAAATCTGGATCTTCACTGTTCTCTTCTGGGAGAATTAATCAGATGTTGCAGTTTCAGATTTATAGATTGCTGTGAAAATGGGTAATCTGAGGGGAAAGCCTCATAAAAACTTAACAGCAACACAGAGATAATCTGTGGGCTCACAGTGGCCATGTCAGGGCTAATTGAAATGTTTAAGAGCAGCACAGCTTCCAGGATGCCTGTGATACATGCTGAAGACACGGATATAGACCATCTCTTTGTCTTGACTGGACATATTTTATCGCTCTGTATCATGAGACTGTCACCCCAGACTTCTAATTGCTCAAACCTTTAGACACAGGGCACCTAATAATTGCAGTACCATGGCCAGCCTAATAATAAAGATAATTTACAGTTCAAAAGCAAAGGGTAATTTGTAATATGAATGGCTTTTTGTGTCCCTAAGCTCATTTCAGACTTGAGGATCCATGCAGCAATAGCTGCAGCCTTTTGCCTGAGTGTGTGACTTACTGCGCTGGTTTCTTTTGCCATTTTGTTCCAGAGGAACACAGAAGCCAGTGGATTTAGGGGAAATCAATGAGATGTTCTGCACCAAACATATTCAAATTGTATCTTAATTCCTCTTGTACAAGGATATCTCCTGCACAAATGCAAAATATTTAAATTTTTTTATGATATTCAGACCTGTTAAGTGTTACTGAAGTGTACAATGCCAAATGGAAGCTTAAAACTCATTCATGATTATAAAAATATCAAAGTCATGGTGATTGTTGCATTAACTTATGCATAAAACCTGGAGTTAGTGAGAGCAAAACCAGATATCTCTTAGAAGGAGAGGATCAAGGATTTTTGTCTTTATCAACACCAGGAAGAGACTGAAACCTTGTTGCCTGCAGAAACATTTTCTATTCATTCTCCCACATTCAGGTGCTTTCCAGGCAGGGTCCCTGCGCTGCTCTGCCCCCTCCAGTGGGGCAGACCCACCAAGACCCCTGAGTCAGTGTCCTGCTCTTCCTGTGGAAGGATTTTCTCTTTCACAGCACCAGGCTCCTATTACACAACCACATATTTTCTTTGCCTTTTTATAGTTCTCTCAAGCTTTAGAGTCAAAGCTCATGCCACAGCCTTAGACCACTCCTGGCTTTGCCTTGCCACCCACACTGCATTACCAGAACAAAGCCTGTGTTACTGTAAAGCTTTAAGCCATGACAGCTTTAGAGAGCCCCAGTGCCCTCTGTGAAGGAGAAGGATCTCTCCACTCCCCAGTGAGACCTAGGTGCTAGCAGAAGGACACACATGCCTTTCTCACAGTGCCACAGCTCTGGACCTGCAGCCCAGGAAGTCTGTCTCACCAACCATTTTAGACTGTCATAAATTTTCTGCTGTTTGCTTGTCATGTCTGATTGCTCTCAGTGTCTCAAATACAACCATTCATCTTGCAATAGCAAATGGGTCTTAAAAATCTTGTTGACAATCTTACCACCAATCCCATGTGCAATTTAAAACATGGAAAAAAGAAAGAAAAAAGGGAGAGCACAAGAACGAAACAAAAGGCTAACAGGAACCTTCAAAATGTGGTCACACTGACAGGATGGCACTGGAATCTGGGTTTGCTTTAAGCCTACATTGTTTAAAAGCAGCAGGGGACCAAAATGATGATGGCATCATACTGGCTGAAGGGCAGAACCTGGATTGAACTCTCAAGCCAAATCTAATCTTGGAATTTTGTTACTGTATTCTTCATTAAGAAACTTCCACGGGCATTGATGGACAGCAGCATGGAGACATTTCTGTAAGCGCTGCATGAGGATCAAAATCTCCTCTGTGGGCACCACACATGGAAACACTAGCTACAATTTTTTTCACCAGACGTCGAACATCTTGAGAGCACAAGAAAAAGAAAGCAACATTCATAAAATCAAAACCACAGATAATCAAATATTTAGTTTTCTAATCAAGTCAAGTTGTGTGTAAGCCCTTAAACAACATTTACAAGCATTTGATTTGTTTTCTCCATTGAATGTATAAGAGTGCTCATGGGCTCACAAATCAGGGCTTGTTTGATTTGTTTTAACATGCTTGCCATGTCAGGTGGTTTTTCCATATTTCTTGCTGCTCCTTTAGAAACTTGTAAACCAGGTCAATTTATTGAAATGTCAGCTTTTATAAATATTCCTATCCAGCCCAGCCTCAAAGTTAACACATGCTATAATTACAGTGAAACCATTTATGGAAAGTAACTAAAGGTGGGATAACCCTTCTTACTCACATTGAGAAATATCCTACTCCTTGAGTCAACATTTTTATTTCAGTTAATTTACTTTTGGAATTCACTCTGGAAAATGTATTAGCAGCTGCAGAACCTGTCCCAAATCTTACTGCTTTTCCAATTAAGTCTCGATCTTTAAAATGGGCATTAAATATCTCTGGGACTGAACATTAAATATCTATGAGAGTGAACATTTTCCATGACTTCTGCTTTGCCAAAATGAGGGTGGCCAGAAATAAGGTCAGAGACAGAAGTAAATATAGCCATATTTTGTTAAATGAAAATAAAATCAAAATTAATAAGAAAAAAATAACAAAAGTGATAACACTTCTAGAAAAAGGTGCTATCTTCCCAGTATTAGAGGCAACTTTAAATTAATCTCATCGTTACTTGGTATTTTGCCAAAAGGAAAATTAATCAATATTCTTTTATTTTGCAAGGACTGTAGACTCTTGGAAAAATGACACCTGAAAGTAACACAGCAAGCAGAACATTAAGGTAGAAATACAATCCCAGACATCAGTCAGAAATAAGAAGCAGTAGCAGACATTAAAAGGAGAAAATAAAATTAAAAAAAAAAAAATTAAAAGCGTATATATTAGCAAGTTTAAGCAACATTTGAGTCCTTTGTGCTCCAGCAGCAGAGCTATCTGATAGGTGTAGTTTCAGCGTGGAACAGTTTGCCCAGCATAGGAAAGTACTGAACTCTGTGCCTGGTGTGGAACAGGAGATTTGTGCCGAGATACCCTGGTTCAGAGGAGATATGAATCACCCAGAGCTTTGTCTGAGCCACGCCAGGACACCCAGCCCTGCCTGCCCCTCCTGCACCCACCCTGCAGCAGCCACTGCCTCCTCCCCACCTCTCCTGGAAACTCTTGTGTTTGAAAAGGCACCTTGAAAGTGATCTGCTTGCACAAAGCTCCCGGCTGCTTATGAACAATGATTTCGCTTGGGGATACTCTAAACCTCCTTTTATTCGTAGCATTGTTATTGAGACGATCAATTCAAAATAAATATGGCAAAGTTCTAGGTAAACAGAGGGGTTTTAGTTAAAATCAGGGGCTTATCTGAGACATGACTGAATTTAAAGGCAAATCAAGCTACTAAACTAACTAATTTTTGCTTCTTGCCAGCAGACTCCCACACATAACTGCATATAGAAACTGGTAATTGCCCATATTTTGGCTTGTAATGGAAATCCAGACAATGCAAACCCTTGTAATGACTGAAATTTATTATTTCTCTTTGTTTTGCAAATATGAATTTAATTTAAATCAAACAGGTTGAATTAAAGCCTCTCATTTTGTGCAGTCACCAAAAAATAAAAAGAGAAAAATCCCAAAGCAGAACCATAAAACCAAAGAACCAACAAAACTCAAAAGGTACCAAAACAGAAAATCAAACCAACCTAAAAGGAAGGGGAAAAAAAGCCCTATGTGCAAAATCCATGTTACTCAGTATATACAACATAAATATTAATTTTTCAAATACATCAGTTGAAAGTACTGGCCCAAACAGTAACAATATTTTGTACTGTACAAAACTAAATATCTTGCAAAAATCATATTTTGCTTTTTCCCATTTGGAAAATGAATAAGCTGGACATGGGAATAAATAGCTGCAGAAGTGAAAGGATCACATCTCGTAAAGGACAAATCTCAGGAATCCTCTGCACTACCTTGGGAAATATATTCTGTGTGGATGGGTAGACAGGCTGTACAGATGTGTACAGAAAAGCATGTACCATCTGCATCTTCAGTGGAGTCTTTGCCCTTACTATGAAGAAGCAAATATCAAATGCTTTTGAAAACCTTGATACCTCAGAGTTCATAATTATTTTGTTAAGAATTTAAAAACAAAATCCAAGGGACACCTCCAGTTTAGAGAACACCTAGAGCTTCTTGCTGTAATTATTAAGCTGTACTGCAGATATTTTACCTAGTTGGTAATTCATGTCACAAATTAGTAGAAAATATTCCTTATCAAAACTGCAAAATTGCAATGCTTTTTAAATACCAGTCAGATGCTATAGAACCTACAGTATACATTCCTCCAACAAAATATGTTTGTCACTAAAATATATCCAGTTTCTTCTAATGAAAGAGTAGAGGTCTTTGTTTCTAAAGTGCAGGTGCCCAACCTTGTGACAGCAGACATGAGATGATAAAATGGACACCAAAGAGGAGCACAAAGAAATCTTGTGTGAAAGGGAAAGTTGTCAAATATGGAGCCTTCATTTGTTCAACTTCAAATACTACATAAAATTCCTGTAGCACAGGTTGCCGTGGTGTGGTGAAGAAGTGCAAAAATTGAGTGCAAATTAGGAATGTTTGAGATACTCTCAATGGCTGCTTTTGCTGCACATTGAGCTGCTGAGAAAGTTATGCTAGTGCAGATCAGCAGGCACGCACTGTGTAGAAGAGACATTCAAAAGTGGCTGACAATTGATTCTACTGTTCTATCAAAGCAATTTTACTTTCTTTTATTTTACAAATTTTGAAATCTGTGAAATAACTTTGGAATTTATTTCAATATGAAGAAACTAAAGGAATACTTGGAAATGTAGCATCAAATGATCCTTTTTGGTTTAGTTTTATATCTATTCCCACATTAGTTTGCTTCTATACTTTTCTGACTTCTCAGTTTTAAGAGGATGATTGGCAAACTTCTGAGAGAAAGGAGTGGTTCTTCGAGCCCAGGGAACAGCTGGAAAGACAGATGTCATCTACAATACCATTTTGTTGCTGGAGAGAAATAAAACAAGCTGGTAATACCAACTGAATAAAAATTTTTAAGTTAATTCCAGTTGTGACCATGTGATCAACATCTACTCTTTTGGCCCTTCATCCAAGCACATCTGGTAAAAATATTTCAGTAGTGTGGGGAGAAAGGAGGCAGTCTGTGTGGAGATTATGTTTTATTTTACCACGTATTTACCACTTTGTTTTTCTGATGGAATTTTTAAAAAAGATTTGTTGCCAGATGATGGATGGGAAGAACACCAAAAATAAGAATGAACATAAGGTAGGCACAAATAGGACTCAAATAATCACAGAATTCCAATTATACAGGATTGATTTCAGATTATTGTGAGCTTTAACTTTTAGAGTGTTATTGTTAAAATAAAAATAAACATATGGAAAGATTCCTGTGAAAACTCTTATGTTGCACTGAGATAAAGCAACAGAAAGAACACACCAAAAAAATTTGATATTTAATATCTGGATAGAAATTCTGCTATGTCACTTAAATAGAGAATATCACTTGGAAATTGAATAAAGGTAAAAGCTACTGTGTATTACCACATTAATGAAAGACAGAGGATCCACATGCACTTCACCATCTAAAGCTCCATAATTCACATGTAATTGAGTATCCAGCCTCACAGCCTCGCTAGGGCAATGCCCCCCCAGCTGAGCTGTCCCCACGTGTCACCCTGAGCCCGTGGATCAGACACAGCTGCGTGGGGCCCCTGTCCTGCCCTGATCTCTGGGACACAGCTCTGGCCTCTGCTGTGCTGGCAGCTCTGGTGCCTGCCCCAGCGCTCCTGCTGTGTAACCCGGGGCATCTGAGTGCAGCCCTGAAGTTATGCTCACCACAGAACTATTGCTTTAAGTCTAGCTCACTTCTGCTGGGGAATAAGGGCTTCCCAGAAAGATTTTTTTTAGTAGGTGAGTACATAGAGAACACACCTACTCTTTTCATAAGCCAGAAGGCATGAAATTAAAGTGCATGAATCCAGAAAAACTGCTCTAGGTTGGTAAATACCTTCAAATGACAGTCTGCCCACAGATAATCAAAGATCTGAGGCGCTCTCATGTGCATGGAATTTGTACAATTCCCTCTTTGTACATTCTCATTCACTATTTGTTATACAAAACTCTAAGAAGAGATCCTTTAAAGACCTAAATCTATGACCCAAATCTGAGTTGTGACTCTTTCCTTTAGAAGTGACCTGTGTCAAAAAAAACCATTAAGATGGGAAGTTAGTAATCCACTATATTAGAACAAGTTGTTTCAGGCTTCTTTGCCACAGTTAATTTTGACATCTGCCTATTACTGCAGAAACACAATTCCCCTGCTGCTAGTAGGCTGGCAGAGCTCAGCAAAGCTTAACTGCGCTTTAAGCATTACAACTTAGGGCAATTATTTGAAAATAAACAAAGTGTTCTGACAATTAAACACTACTTAGGTTACATATTTGATATTTCTGATACATCAGACGACCAGAGTTCAGGGCTTGTGAAAACTGAAATTCTGCTGCTGCCGTGTGTGCAACAAGTACCAAACAAATGGATCGCCCTGACCAAGCCTTAAAAGTATTAAAATCTCTCTCCAGTCCAGCAGGTGCACAGGAATTATTGTTCACCTGTATAACAGCATTCAGTGGCAATAGGCAGTTATTGTTCATTCTTTACAGGACCACGGAGAATTAAATCAGGATTTAAATCATTGGGGGCAGCTGTATCAGGGAATTTCTTTTGAACTATGTGTGATTCTAGAGACTCAAACTCCCTTGATATTTGCTTCTATTTTCATAAAATATCAAACAGCATTATGGTGTTAAGAGTGATTTGGGATATTATAAAATGGTTCCTACTGACAGACACATCCCACTCTTCTGTCTGCAACTATGTGAGCCACTGATTTTTCCATCAGATACTGGTCAACAAGAACTGGAACACCTGTTTTCTCAGCAAAGTAAAATAACTTCTAGAAAAATTAGATATATGAAATTATTAAATGATGGTTTCTATATAGAGAGAGGAAAGAAATTTAAAAATGAAATTTTACCTCTTTTATTATTTTGGGCTTTTTGGTTTGGTTTTTATTGTAACTCTTGTTTTCAAATGAAAATGTGATGTTCATTATTTCAGACCCTGAAAAGGTTACAAAACCATTGTTGTACTTTTGGATTTTTTTTTTGGCTCAGCTTTCTAAAGCTTTGCATGACATCCCAATACTGAATCAAGGTGAGTTTTCAAATATTTAGTCAACCAAAACCAGTTATGCCTAATAAAGTACTGCTCTGACCCAGTTCTACCCACAACACACAGTATATCCAGAACTTCCATGCTGAAATTTTCTACTCTTGGATTATATTTCAGAGATCAATTCCAACTTTTCAAATTACTGCTCTTACTTGCCCAAAGTGCTGTTTAGGAACCAGGCTGTATGTGCCATTTTGTCAGTCTAGACACATAGTTTGTCTCAATGGGAATAGAATCTGCTATTTTAATTAATGTCTTCTAGGGCCTGTAGCTGTGCCCTAGGCAAGCCCAGGAAAGACTTCCTAAAACAACCACCTCTTCCAGCTAAAGGGCACAGTGAGAGCAAAAAACCACTGTAGTAAATGGAATGATCAAGGTGACAATTGTGTACTTTTTGTAGTCAATGGCAGCAGCACTTGCCTCAGAATCTGGTGAGACAGGATTACAGACAGGAGTATGACTTTAACTCACTGTACACACGAGTACCAGGGGCAAATGATACTTTCACAATTCAAATAAAAACTGTGGCCTAAAATGCATTTCAGACTAGGTGTTTTTATCAAATACAAGTGAAACAAATAAAGAGGTTCATACTAAACATGCCCCAAAGGCCAAGGAACATACATGCAAAACTTGCATTTTCAGAAAACCAGCATTCAAACATGGGCCATGGATCTGTAAATAATGCTATTAACTATTATAATAATGCTATTAACTATTAACCTTGCAGTGCAGGTCAGCCCTCAGCAACATCAGAGGTGGAACAGTCCAGCCTCGTTGGATGCAATCTGACGAGGACACACCAGATTTCCCAGAGCACCCCAAACCCACGTGTCCAGCAGCACCACTCTCTCAGGGGCCACACCACCACCTGGCAGCCTTTGCTGCACTGCTTTCCTACAGATGTTCCCATGGCTGGAATGCTTGGGCTTTCTCCCCTTTTGTTCTGCCCTCCAGAGCTTTGCCTGGCATCTCAATACTGTGTGTCAAATTTTTCTCTCGTTTTTTATTCATTCCAGATTGCACTGAGACACAGGACGGAAATGCAATTAGGAGATTCTGGTTTTGGATTTGAACAGAAAAACTTTGGAAAACTTTACATATTAAGATGGTCTATGAGAAAGAAATGAAGCATTTGGGCATCCCTCTGCAGTACAAGGTTTGGTGGGATGGAAAAACTTGCAGAATTTTTATGCAATGGAGTCGAGTATGCCAGATATATATTGCAAAGCTAGGTTTAACTACCTCTCCCAAATCCTGTCTGACCCTCAGTCCCGTGGTACAATCCTGCTTGTAAATAATTACTTTCATTTAGAAAGGGGTGGGCTGCCTGAAAATGAAATAGATGCTGTTTTCAGTAAATGCCCCACACTCATTATAGAGGAGGATGCTCTGCAGTGCTCCCTACTTCTGGGGCAAAGGCAAAAATCTCTTTGCAGATACTTGCAGATATTAAAGAATGACTTCTTAAAATATAATTGTGTCTTCAACAAGTCCTAATGTGTGATGGAACACCTGCCTTTAGTACAGCTATGAGCAGGCAAATGCCTTTGATATTGCTACTAAAGTAGTCCCCACATCATTTACACACGAGCTCTGTTGGCACAGCAGCAGCTCAACTTCACCTCAGTTAGAAGCATCTTTAGGGTAAATGAAGTAATAGTTTTCCCACCTATAGAAGGCAACAAAAATTGATAGAAATAGATGGGTTTTAGTGTGGTTTCTTTGATTTTTCCTCTGTTATTTAACATTAATTGCCACTGATGAAGGTGGTACCTACATCCAAGGGAATGGAATGCCAGAACTTATGTTCTCAGTTAAATAGAGCTTAAATACACACATCAATGACATGTCTGTGATAGTTCAGTGTTGCTGGTGATACTCTTACAGCACTTCTATATTCAGCACAACATCCTTGCCTCACACAAGCAATATCAATCATTAAAAGCAAATTTCCAGTCTGCATTAGATATGCCTTGTGTCTATCACACAGAGGAGTGTTGGAACTTGTATTTTCAAGCATGGAGAGAGCCAGAGGGAATCTGAGGCCTTGGTTCTCCTGAGCAGCAGCCAGCAGAAGCTGCTCTTGGCTATACTGAAGAGCATTAGACTGCTTTAAACATGCACTGACCAACAGGGACCTTGGCTAGAATTTTAATTTCAGAAATTATTGATCAATTAACCAGCAACAACCTGTATGCTTACAGCCAAATTATGGTAATCATAGGACAGGTAAAGTTCCATTCATGCCACCCTCTGTATCAACACTGCTTTGCTGAAAACAGGGTGAGAAGTAGATGCAAGAAAACAGAACTGTTACCACCAACAGGAAATTGCATAAACACCACAACCAGGATCTTTCTGAAAAGACAACAGAGATACAGCCAGAGAATGTGGTTGCAACTTATCAAGACAGCGGCAAAAAATCAGAATCATTATGCATCTCTCAATCACTTTTCCCCTTTTCCCTCTGTCATTGAGTAGCATATAATCATTAGGATATTGTTTTACAGTCAAGGAATTTAAACTCAGGAAACACTCTCAAAGTCAGCTCATTTCAATATCTCCAGCAATGCTGCTGCAACAAGATCATTGCTAACATGTGTGGGAAAGGAGCAAAATCACCCTGTTAACTAATGCCTCCAGAACCAATTGTGGAAGTAACACTTGCAATCCACTCATCCACGCATATCCCTGCAGAGAGTTACAGAATAGTCTTCCTTGTAAAACTTTGCCACGAAAAATAAATATTTCTAGAGGCTAATACACCAACTTCTGCGTCAGCTCATTGCTATTAATATTTAGGGACTCCATCAGGACATCATAGAAACTGAATGTACAGATGGAAATGACATAAAGAAGAGTCCCTTCCTGACTTTACCATTAACTAAAACACTTGAAAAATTCACAAAACAAAGAATTATTTTCCATGAAAAACACACGTGACTGAACAACTACCTGAATAAAGCTGTTAAAAAAAAAATAAAGCTGACAGAAGATGTTTATGGAAATCACACAATGATGTACTATAAGAGTTTATTAATTCCAAAGAGGATTCTTCTCAGGGAAGTTCACAGCCAGACTTCCATTTTTTTGGCCTGGACTTCTCTGTTACTCTGATCCTTAGCATAGAAAAATCCTTCCCTTCCCCACATCTTCCTACCATGCTAAATAACTTAGAGGGACCCTGGCACGTCCTGTGGCAGGTGTGAACCTCTGCAACACAACCTGCCATGGAAGTGACCTCAGTCCCCATCCTGGAACAGGTCAACACCACCTGCACAAATTTGCCACCTTGTGGAGTGAGTAAATCTGGGACCTACTCCAGGCATATTTTCTGTCTTTTCTGACTGCACTTTTCATATCAACTCTGCTGAGAGCAAGTGCCAAGGGTGCCAAGGGGGTGGTGCCAGTGACAGGGTGAGGAGCAAGTGCTTGAACTAAGCACAACAAATTCCACTTCAACATGAGGAAGAATTTCTTTACCCTGAGGAGGGGCACTGTTTACACTGGAACTGCTGCCCAGGGAGGGCAGGGAGTTTTCCTCTCTGGAGACATCCCAAACCCAGCTGGACACGTTCTGTAACCTGCTCCAGGCCACACTGCTGTGGCAGGGGTTGGACTGGGTGATCTCCAGAGCTCCTTCTGCCCTGAGTGATTCTGTGACTCTGGGAAATGATCTGCTGAGTAGAAACATGGCTGGAAAATTGATCAGGCCCCAGAAAAATTTTCATCCAAGAGAAGTTCAGGTAAAGGAAAGAAATGTGGGTTTTTCTCCACAAGGAAATAATATTTAAGACCAATATGGTCCTAAAGTCATATAACTGTTTAGGTTGAAAGGGACCTTTAAAGCTCATCCAGTCCAGCCCCTCAGCAATGAACAGGTACATCTTCAACAAGATCAGGTTACTCGAAGTCCCATTAACCTCACCTTGAATGTTCCCTGGGATGAGGCATCTCAGGGCAACCTGTGCCAGCGTTTTATCACTTTCATTGTAAGAATACTCCTTTATATCCAATTTAAATTAATCTTCCATTAGTTTAAGACTATTACCTCTTTCCCTGTCACAACAGGACATGCTAAAAAGTTTGCCTCCATTTTTCTTACATGCCCCCTTCAAGACCTGAAAGGCCGCAGTATTTTTTTTTTTAACTGTATGACAAAAGCTGGGTGTGGTACACACCTTACCTCATTTCTCGGTCTGATCAGAAGAGCACAAATTTACTGTTTCTGACACTGCCCAGTTACCCCATCAGCCTCCACACTCCAGAGAGATCACAAAGCAGTTCATCATCCCTTGTAAGACAAGGTCCATACAAGCACAGGAAAAAACACATGGAAACAATAAAATAGAAAATATTAAAATATAAAAAACTGAAAACCCTAAAAGAAAAATAAACCAAAACATTGAACACAAAATGACTTCACTAACTGTACTGAGCTTTTGAATCACACCAAACACTGGCATTGTGCCTCACTGAGGAGGCAGTTTGCCAGGATATCGCCATGGCCAGCTAATAACTGCTCACACACAATGGGCAACAGAGATTAAACCCAAATATTTTAAGGTTTGCTTTAAAAATATTTTTACCGTATTTAAGAAATGAGTCCATATTTTATTCTTTCATATTGAAAGTATTAAGCCAACTTCTTCAACATTAAAGCATTTTTTTATTTCCACAAGCCACTGCTATATCTGTTTTCCCTCCTGGGTGTCCTGCTATAGTGTGTATGCACCCTTGTGCAAGGCTACAAAGTCCTGGGAATTCCTTTAAGTCACTCAAGTCCTGTGCCAGGTGTTTGTAAGGATTAGCATTTCAAGGACTTAAACAGATTGTGGATTTCTATAAATTGCTTTGAAATCCAGTTCTTAGACTGGATGATAACTGATATTACAGGACAAAGTTAAAGAAAAGCCTCTCTCACATTTTTTACTATTTCAGCACTGTTGTTTCCTGTTTCATGCTGGAGCCATGGGGTTAAGAGATGTGAGAGATTTTATGATGCAGAAAGACTTATTTCCTTAAGGAAAGCAGGCAGAGGTTGTGTTTTCCTAACATCACCAAGAATTATTTTGGTGATTTGCTCTTTGCTATCAGTAACTGGTACAGTCATGGAAAATGTGATACAAGACAGAGATTTGGAAAATTTTGTTTTAATGCTGTGCCTGAAAAGTCTTCTGTCTAACAGTACACATTCCCTCTGGATTAAGTAACCTTTGCAAGTTTTCCACAAACTGATTCTGCCGAATAGAAATTGATTAATGAGCTCAGACACTGAAATTGTCACTAGAAAACAGCCATTGAGATTCCAGTCAGCAACCACCAGCCCCAGGGTCAAGGGAGACCGCAGGCTGACTTAGCTGCAAAGAGAGCAGCCTTCATTTGTCTTCTCTCTAACTTCATTTTAACTGTGCCTGGTGGCTCTGGGTGCAGCCAGGAGTTTGCCACCACTTTTTTGATAAACTCATGTACTGAGGGCTTCTTCACTTACCTGTAAAAATTCCTTCAAGGCTATAACTTCATTGGGCTGAACCTTCACTGCCTCTAAGCTTGTGACCTTATTTACACCTGTGCAAAATTAGAGAAAAGTTGGAATCAAACACAGTGTCATTCCAGGCATTAGAGACATCATCCATCATCCATCCTTCTAAAGTTTCCTGATACCATTGTTGCCAGTTTCTTCTGAGAATACACACAGTAGTAGCATCCAGCTTACTTCTCTTTCACTTCATTCTGCCTCATATCACATCAGCTAACATAATGAGCCATGTTTAATAATAAACCTACATAAATTCATAAATGTAAGAGCCCAAAGAACTTCTGTGGACAATGTTCAACACTCCTCCTTTAAAGTCCCCAAACCTCAGAAGTTTGCATCTGCTGGCCTCAGAGACTGACTTTGCAGTACAAGCTACTGGAAATTATGTAAAGCTTGTACCACATAGAATCATATTTCATAATATAAGCTGGGTTTCTAGAAAGACAAAAATTTCCCGTTCATAAAACCGTTCATGTTTTATCAACCAATTTTAAATTTTATTTTCCTGGTATCTATTTCATCAATAAGGAGAGATGTTATGTGAGTGGCATTAGAAAATTTTTTTTCTGTGAGATCTTAATATATTGATTCAGAATCAACTCTTTTTACTGTCTTTTAAACACAATGTATTTTTTGATTATAGAAAAGTCCTATAATCAAAAAGATCAGTCCTGTTTTTATTCAGACTTTCTATCCTCACTCTCCACCTCCTTGATGATTTCCTTCTTCCCATTACGTACTTATTGGGAAGATCCAGTCTCCAGGGACTTCTTTCGGCAGAAGTAACACGGCTTGAAAGTTATTTCACCATGTGAACATTTTTCAGTCCCTGAGGTGTATTTCACTCATTGAGGTAGGGAGGTGATGCTTTTATATTTTAAAGTTAGAAGGTTCCCAGCACTCACATGTCTCTAATGTAAATGTAAGAATGTAAAAACATGCTCTTGTTGCAACAAGATATTAAACTCACCAGATTTCTCTTTCCCAACTGCAAGATGGATGTCAGGAATTTCTTAGGAATATTGTGATGAAAAATTCTAGCTTGTGCATGGATTATGGTGCAGAATTCCTGTGGACTGACTGGTGACATCAGTGCCAGTTTTGTAAACCCTGTGCCTATAGGGAGCACAGTATCTGAGCTACTAACTTCTAAATTTCTATACAAATTCTATATTTCTGAATCTGTTCTGCATTTTAGAAGACGTTGCACTGCACTGCAAATCAAGGTATCTTTAAAAATTAGAAATAAGTTACACCAAAAAGATCATGTGAAATTAGTTTCAGCATATGCTAGCAAAGTTATTTATTCTAGCCAGCCAATAAAATTAAAACAGCTAATTAACAAAAAATATTTTTTTCAGAGAAAAAGCTTCAGACATTAAAATGTAAAATATTAACAAAGTATATGTACAAATTTAGAATTTATTCTAATGCATACACCTCTTTTTTTCTTTTTCTCTGATGCCCTTATTGGAACAATAATTGAGCTATAATGAATTTTAAGAGTATCTTGTACCTGAGAGAAGAAGGACTGACAGACACAGGTTTTGCTGCCTGGAAATAGAATATTTCTAGTTATAATGATAGCCAGACAAAAAGCATACAGGTCTGAGTGGCTGCTTTAGCGTTATTTTCATCAGATGTCATAAGGTCCCTGGGTACTTGTACAATCAGTAACACTTCACAGAGCCCTCACTTCTAACAAATAATTAGCTAAAATTGAACCAGAGATTTCTTACGTGCATGTCATAGGTTTGATATGAATAATGAGGGAAAAGGTTAACAGCAGGTCATAGATAGGTCCCTATCTTCCAGCTTATTTATTCAGTGAAATGAGAAATTGATCACATTATTTTGTATAGAAGAACCTGATTCATTACAATCAGCTCTGAATTGGCAGTTTTTGCTTTAGGCAATTTCAGAACATTACTTATGCTTAAAGAGTTACTGGTAAGGTCATCTTACAACTTGTAATCACCTCTCTGACCCCTTCATGACCAGAGCTGCAAAAGCTTAAGCATATATGAAAATTGAAAAAGGCATACAAATGAACAGAAAATGAATGGTTAAACAAGAGGAGCTGAACAAACAAACCCATTCATCCAAAGTAGGGAAACCACATTCAGGTGTACTACATCAGGAACTCATTATTTCTTGCACATCAAAAATGCACAGAGTCTTCCCTAATTTGGCAATACAGCTGTTGGGGGGAGAATTAATCTGATAAGTGCTCTATTAACCAGTGGCTGGCAAGAAAAAGGAAAGGCAAAGGATGAGGCTACAGGTGAAGGACCTGGAGTTGAAGGTGATGCAATGGGGGCTGCAGGGACAGAAAAGGCTGGCTAGCTCTTATACCTAAGAATAGCAATGGTCACTACTCTGTCTTCTATTGACCCAAACTCCCTTAGCACCATGAACCAAGGCTTTTTATTCTAAAGAAGGTTTATAACAACTTTGTTGAGAAGTGCTCACACCACAGGATAAAATCTCTTAGATGCTCCCTGTCTCCAAGAATGCTTTTACTGCTTCCTACACCAGTACCACTCTAACCAGGTTGTGTTTTCCACACAGAATGAGGAACTGCAGTCCCTGCAGGGCCACAATCAATTCCTTCCCAATTACAGAGACACATGGGGTAAAGGTAGTGAAAATTGCCCTGGTTCAGAGCCAGTGTCATTTAGACTTTGCACAGTGCTGCTGCTGGGCTTGGTGGCAGATACTTAGGTAATATTAGTTATTTTATTTAATTATTTTTTAAAAACTTAGCCCTTGAATCAGGTTATGCACCCCACTGTGTGTTATAAGGAAAATAGTGGGGAAACTGTAATAAGTGCTTGAGAAGGGGGACAAAAAAGAGGCCAGACAGAACTTCAGCTGATTTATGACTAAGGGTGTAAAGTGGTACAGAATTAACTGCTTAGCATATGCCATTCATTAAAGCAGCCTTCAAAGAGCAACAAGTACAACACAAAGAAATACTGCATGTATGTTACAGTTGGAATAACCTTTTAATTATCCCTGTTAGCTCCATTATGTCCACTTCAAAGTGTAAGAAAGTGGTAGTTTAAAAATCATCCTGGTGGGTAACTGAACTAGGATATGTTCACTGATAATTCTTTTTAAGCACCTAAGTTCCATATACTTGGGAAGCTAATGTTCAAATCTGCAAAACACTGCAGCATCTAAAAGCAGATTAAGAGGACTTTGGGTTTCTACAGCCAGTAAAGGAATTCTTCAAACTTCTCCCTGACCCCACAGTTGCTAGAAGTCTATAATTGGTTACAAGTCCTTTAATAATGTTTACTGAGTGCTTAATAGTCTGTTTTACACTTGATGAAACAGGGTTCTCACCAGCAAAGGAAGTACCTTGAGGTGATGGAGCAGCTAAAAATGACATGACATGAACAAGAAGGCAGTTGTCTTATGTTCCCTAAGAACCAAGGCTCCCAAAGCACAGCAGTCTGGCAGGGGTTATCAGAACTTGTCCAATGCATACCTGCAGGACAAAGGTGTGATCAAAGAGGGAGACATCTCAGTTTTTATAAAACAGATTAATGACCACACGCTCAAAGCCTTCTTTAATCTGAGAGAATCCAAAGAAGTTTCTTGTCTTGCAGCTCTTAGTCATGAAAAAACTAATGGAAATACAATTGTGGAGATGCAGTTTCCTTCTGAAACTGCACTAAAAGTGGCAGTTAAGAGTAGTTTAAGATATATCTGTAACAATCATGTAAAGTCAATACTGGTAGTGGGACAGATGAATGTTGTTTTATCCCACTAGAACCTGCAGGCTGACACCTGCAGCTTTCTTATCTTCAGGATAATTAATTTACGGAGATTTTTTCAACATTCATAAGGAGAGAGGTTGAAAAGAAAATAGGATATATCCATTTAGAAAAAAAACAAAGAACTTATGGAAGCTAAAAAATCTAAGAATTTATGGAAGTCTGAGTATTTCACAGAAATAATCACTACTTCGAATATTTTTGTGGATATATTTTATCCAACTTCCTTGATACATGATTGGCCTTCCTGGCCAATTTACATGACCTATGTAATTAAAAGTTTATTAGAAGCAAAACTAACAGTCAGCTGTATATTTCTTGTATTCCATTGCAACGTATCTAATGCTGTCCCTTTTTCTCACATATATTTGATTTTGTAAGTAGCAAAGGAAGAACTTTCCATATCCTTCCAGTCTCTAAAATGTATTTAAGACAAAGTTTCTTCCCTTCACTTAGGCCTTGTTTTATTTCCAGGCTGCTGCTCATGTTCCTTTACACACCACCCACATAGATTTAAACCTTCTTTTGTAAGAGTGTGCAGCAGCTTTGGATCTGCTCAAAGCTTTTCTTGCAGCAGGCTCCCCATCTCTTCAGAGGCAGGTGGGGAAGTGCAGCTGCCCTGGACACACTGGAGCAAAGCCTTCAGCCCCACCCCTTTTCCAGAGCTCTGGCTGTGTCAGCTCGCTGCATTCACTGTTTGGGTCTGCTAGGACATACAGTATTTGGAACAACCAGGCATTCTGCAGCAATTCCAAAAGCCAGCCACTTTTTTTTTTTACTCTGGCTAGCACAAAAAATTTGTCTGTCTAAGCAAAATAATGCATATATGGACAGTCTTTTCCAGCCTCAGAATCCAAGGGTGCTCTTGCTTCTGTGCCACCAACCGGCTGTAATGGAAGGCTAGAGAGGGAAAACTCACTACACCTCTGTGAGGTCTTGCAGTCCTGCTCCTATTAGACTCAAGAATTTTAAGGACTTGACAAACCACTAAGGCCTGAGCTCTATTTTTTTTCCTGTTGGAAAATTTCTGGTTAGACAAGTCAAGCTTCTTATTGTGAAGTCAAAGGAAAAATTGTTCTGAGATGCTCCTACAAGAACAAGAGCAACCAAAATTCAGCAATGATAGTTTTTGTTCATCACAGGAGCAGCCCTGAAAATGTGCTTGACATAAAGAGCACATTGTGTATTCAGATGGTAAAAGCCAACATTTAAGGAGACAACATACAGAGCATGAATCAACCTTGTGAAAATGAAAAGCATTTTTCCCCTTTGGAACTATTATCTCTGACCAGTAGTGGTCCTGGGCCCAAAAGTGAACAAAAAATTAATTATAACAAGATATGAATTCCCAAAAGTCAACAGGTAAAGTACCATTCCTCTGAATAAAGAATCTCCTTGCACTTTCATCCAAATATGTGTTTGCAAAAGTTGCAAAATTTTGTGGAGTCAAGAGTTCCATATTGCATTTATGGCTTCCATAATGGATTCACTTTAAGAGATAAACTTATGAAAAAGAAAATTGAGTACTCTATCTGTTTAAATCTTAAATTAAGTGATTCTGCATAAACCTACTTTGTCAAAGTATTTCAAAGGATTTCTGCTCAAACTGAGGGTGATGATCCATTTGCGAGCTTTGAAGGCTGCAAAAAGCAAAACTGTTTTCAGGCTAACTGCAGACAGATCTATCCCATGATAAATTGTACTTCCAGCTACAAACCTCAGAGGTCTAAAAAAATAGCTAACATCCTGTTTCTACAACAACAGTATTATAGTCTTTCTTCAAACTTTCTTAAATCCCTATAATAAATGGAAGATATTTCATTTTAGACACTCGCAGATTCCATAATGAGTTAAGCCTCTTTACAGTTTATTTTAATAAAGCACAGCTTTCTAAATATACAGAGGCTATAAAACTTGCAGGTTGGAGCAATAATATGTTTAGTAGCCTTGCTTTATAAAGTGGAAATGTTTGCATGTCTCAAATTACGAGCAATTTAAAGTAGGAAGTAAGCAAACTAGCTCTTGTGTTATGAAGCTTGACATTGTTAAGCCTTAAGAGAACACATACTTCAAAGTCACACAGACTGAAATATGCTCTGTAAGCTTGGCAAGAGGACCAATGCCATAATGATGTACTGCACAAAAATCACTGCAAATTTCCATTTCTGTGTGAAGTCGCTTTGCTGTAAACTTTAAGACTCTACTGCTGCTCCTATTTTTAAAATTAATTCATTATTCATTTTCTTATAAAAAGATCAGAGCATATGGAAAAGACAAAAAGATCTTCCTTTGAATATCAGCTAAGTATTAACTGGAAACTATATACAGTAAAAATATATACCAGTGTTTAAATGAACAGAGTCAGAAATATTAACAGATAAAAAATATTTTGAAGATAAATTACCATTCCTTTCCTCTGGGCTAATATAATTGTGGATACTCTTCTTTCTTCTCCCTGAATTTGGTCTTAATTTTGCATTGACACCTCTGTTTTTTCTGCTCATAAAAATCAGAACTAAAGTAATGATACTTCTTAAAAAGCTAATAATTCCTAGTTCTTCTTGCAGTTAGAAATAAATTTATATTAAATTACTGTTTATATGAAATACAACAAAATGTTAATAATCAACCAGAAACATTACAGAAATTTTAAAATCTAAACCTAAGCAGTCTCTGATTGATCTGTCAAATCAGCCTGAAATATCATGATTTTTCAAATCTATACTTCTTTTATTTCAGAAGGTAACTGAAGTGCACCTACCTGGACCTGAAAAGAGTTATTCTCAAAGAAGGCTGACATATGTACACATGTCCACAACTAGAGTGCTTCATGCATAAATATTTAGAAAAAGAAACATCATTAATCAGTTCATTTAATAATCTGACTGCAATTAAGATGCCTACAGGGATATCAACAGGGTAAAATTGTACCTAAAGATTTCCAGAGAACAGGTAACTCTCACTAGGGATCATTGTTTGTTTTGTGTCCATTATAATGCTCAAGTAATTCTCATTTTTTATAATGGTTCTAAAAATCTTCACTTTAAAAATTGTCCCAGTATTGTGATGCAATATATGCAAAACCATGAACCTCACTGCAAATTCTCCCAATTTTTTTCATTTCAATCTGCTCAGTTTTGAATGTGAGTTGCATTTAATGAACCTTCTTATTTTTCCTTTGTTCCTTCAGTACTCATTTAGATGAAAGTCACTGGCTGATGTTAGACATTTTTATCACACACCATGCTGAATCTTATACATAAAATGTTGTTGGGGCCTTATAAAAATAAAGATTCTTGATGAATTGTCACCATAGAATTGAGTTACTATTTTTATCCATTCCATTGGCACTAAACTACAGTTAAAAAAAAGAACAAAAGCAGAAGGAGGTGTTCATGAACAGCTCCTCCTTATGTATTTTGGAAAAGAGTATCTTTTCCAAAGCCCTTTTATTTTGATATATATACAGTGTAGGTCTGTGAGCACAGAGGTGCTCCTTTTGGAAATCTTTAATAAATAGGGAGAGATGGCTCATGTTCCATGGCATGTATCTAATTCTGAGAGTTCATTAAACATCATGGAGGAGATCATTTGGAATAGACAAGGATGACACACTAAGCCAACTGAATGAGGTATTCCAAACTGACTAAACCCTAAACCACAGTGGTGCTTTTGAAAATCCCTGTCTCTGTGCTTGAACACGACAAATGCCAGAGCTTTTTAACAGCCCTGACATCTAATCAGCATTGCTTATGTAATTCAACTTCAGACTTGAAAGGCTGCTAGCACAGTATTACTGCCAGGAAGAGCAATTAATGCATATTAAAAATAGTTGAAGTTTTCAGGTCATCTTCTGACAAATTCAGGCCCTTTGGTGAAGGGCTAAAGCCGCTGAGTGCAGGGAATCACAGAGATGCCCTTCCCTGGTTCAGAGGAGTTTGCTGAGCAGCCAAGGGAACGTGGAGCAGAGAATGCACTGCTCTGGGCTGCTACAGCTGCTCAGGGTCTGCAAAATTTCTGTACTACATCATGACTGATAATGTAGGTTTCTTCACTAATGTATAGAAGCTCTCACAAATGAAATTTTATCAGCTGAGTGCAGAACATGAAGGAACAAAAACGCAGACTGAGTTCAAATAAGCTGGTGTGGAAGCAGGTGTGTAGCACAGGCCTTTGAGTTCCCACACCTTTGCTTATATTCCAGGAACCTGAACCTTCCCTTTCAAACAATTAGAAAGTGATAGCAGCAGCAAATCAGTCTTTGTTCAACCAAAGCTACAGAACTCTGTGCAAAATTAGATCTCTCCAGACACTATCTCTCCAAGCATACATGATGTATGCAGTTTGCCTTTTCTCTAAAAAACAGGAAACATTATTCAATTCAGCAGAAAGAGGCCTGTGAATTTCTGTGGGCTCATATCATCACAAAAGGAATTGACTAGTTTGAACCAGACCATATACAGGTGATGATAGGTCTGTCCTGCTGATTCTGATACAATAAGCAGCTTCAGCTTCCTATAAAATAAAAACTGCTTCTTTATGGGTCTGGGTTTTAATTTGTTTGTTTTCGGTGTTTTTTTGTTTGTTGGGGTTTTTTTTGTTTTGTTTGCTTTTTTGGTTTTTGTGTTTTGGGTTTTCTTTTTGTAAGTCATGTGCATTGAGCATCAGAATGCTTTGTCAGATAATGCTTTCAGTTGATGCTTTTGGAGACTTGAATGCATGTAGCTCCTGACAATGATTATATGCACGTGTTCCATATAATTGCAAAAGCACACCCATTATGAAAGATTAGTACAGTTGTGCTTATGATGTATTTAGGTCGTCTGTTACTGAATATTTCTACTGTCAGTACAACAAAAGTGTGATGATCACAGTTAAAGCTTAACAAAGAAAATGCTGTCAGGCAATTAGTAAGCTGAAGTCAGCAGTACTAAAGTGAAATATATCATGTTTGGAATAGCACAGTGGTTTGCTTGTGATAAAGGTTGAAACAGGTTCTCATACACAGAACATATCCTAGACTTGAAAAAGAGTTTAGCATCTGAAAAATAAAACCAAAACCAAACCAAACCTCACAAAAAAAACCAAACAGAACTTCAACTTCTTATTATCTTTATTACTTTTCAAAATAGTCTCAGCCACTGGCATCTAGAAAGGTTTTTACTCATTACAGGACTTTTGACATTTATGAAAAGGTAACAGCATGCCTCAGGAGAAGACTCCTGAACAAACACGTATGTCCACTTGAGAGCCCATCAAAACAATAATCTCATAAACTGCAGAAATTGTGAAAAATCAAGTGAATTTTATTATTGAAAGACATTTATGTAAAAAAAAGAAATAATTTGCGAAAACCTGGTAATACTATGCTCTCTATTCCATTAGAGTAACTAGGAAGGTAGAAATAGAGTCAATTCAAGACCAGCAAGGTGTCTTCACAGTCTCTAAGCCTTGCCCATTGAAAAATAAATTATTAAGAAAGCTATAACACATATTTTAGAAAGGAATAACAGCTAAATTCAATTACAGCCTGATCGAGCATGATTTCATAATGATTTAGCCAATATTTCTTGACTTACACCAGCTCTCAGTTTGTTCTTAAAGGTTTTACTGGCCCCATTTTTTGTCAGACTTCAATCTTCCTTAGCCCAGTTGTCACACCTATGAAATAAATGATACCATATCATGCTATAAGAAGAGGGGCCAGATCGTTCCTGACAAAAGATGATGTGTTTTTAAAACCACTGGAAGACAGTTCAGTGAGAGAATGTGCAATATGACATAAGCCAAAGCAAAAAATAATTCAGGCCTGGAACAGTGAGAGAAAAAAAATCCTTATTGTACTCTAGAACTAACTCAATTATCAAAAATTATCCTCAATATCAAAACCAGCCTAATGTGAAAAATTCCTGGGCAATACACAAAACAAACTTAATACAGTGCCTTGAGCTACAGAGAAGTAAATTCTAACCCTTGAATGATGAAATACTAATACACAATAAAAAAAAATGAAAGAAATTCAGAAAAGGGTTTGGCAGGATTGCTAAAATCAGCAATACCAAATCCTTGGCAATTGAACAATTATGGAAGGTACAACTGTTTTCATTTACACAAACAGTATAGTCCAAAAGACAGTAGTAAAAATTGCTTGACAAATCAAACTTTCTCTTAGTAATATTTGTCCTTACAAGTCTTGGAGTACTGGTCAGGATGAAAACTGGGAAGAGTGAACAAAGTGATAAATTCTGTAACTCTCTGTGTGGGAGAGCCTCTATGGGTCAGATCCTTCCCCAGGCCCACCACGAGCAGTCGGTGACAGTGACCAAGGAGCAATAAGGAAGCCCCACCCTATAAACCCTAAATCCCACAACAACCTCTCTGTAACTGTTACACTGAGCTGGCAAAGTGGTCTCTGGTAGTGGTTGGTGTTGTTTTGTGGAGTCTGTGCCTGTGATGGGATCCATAAGTTAAAAACTCTCTGACACTTGGCAGGTGCAGCAGAAGGTTCAGGAGTGACAAAGCCACACACAGTTGTGTATATCTGGGCCAAAGCTTTTTAAGGATGTATTTTCAGGCAGATGCTTTGGGGAAGCCCACCATTGTTACCCCATATAAAGAGAAGGAACTGTCCTCTGGCAGCTTTCTTGCAAAAAATTCTACATCCCCACTGGTTGTGATCTCTGTAGCAGAGGCACTGGCTGTGTGTGCTGACTGAGTCACTGTGTCTGTGTCTGACTCATTTAATGTCATATCACTGACCCCCCACACTCATGACTTTCAGGTATTATAGACAGGTGGAACCAAACTGCTCAGTTATTCATAGCTCCATTCACATCTGGAGAAAATCATAGAATCTTTTTAATGGCAGGTGAACTAGTATGAGACAATATCTGTGAGCACTTGACGCAGAATTATGATTCACCATTTGTTTTTAAGGGCATACATACCCTTCACTATGATGGTCAACAATGTTTCAAGAAAATTCTGAAAATATTTTTTTTCTGAAGGAGTAACTGAAGTTCTGCTTTTTGCTTCACCAATTCTACAATTCCACTTAGTTCTGATGGAAAAATTCTTCTCCCAGAACAAAAGACATTTCTCAGGCAGCTGGATAGACTTCTGCTGCCTTTTCCTGCATCCTTGAACTGACTTTATCTTCCAAGTTCCAAGACAACAGCCAGAGCACACTGTGTTCCACCTGCACAGCATATATTGTGCCCTTGGACAGCAAAAACTTTGTTCTTAAAACATAAAAATTAGAGAAATCACTTTCTAAAGCAGTCAATAATCTGTCAACTATCAGAGGAGAGGTAACCACGGTATCAGTGACAAGAAGAGAAAAATAATCCAGTGCTCAAACTGTTACACAAGGCAGAAACTGCGTAACATCACTGTCTGAGGGCAGAACTTGAAAGATATTTATGAAGTTCCAGATGCACAGACTTCACTTTTTGCATATATTTAAAAATTACAGTCTAATCCAGGTTACACATTTTTAATCCATTTTCTCCCCACTCCCCAGTGAAACTCTCTCACATTCTGCCCTCTGCCAGACACAGCTGCATAAGCTCCCTCCCCTTCTATCACCTTACTCAGAACAAGGACCTTATGCTTCTATTAATTGCTTTTAATGATATTTACAGTGAAAAAAAAATATTCACCAACTCAAGTATATCTAATAATTACAGGTGTTGTGCAAAGCACATCTCAGTAATTCTGCAGGAATGAGAGTTATGATAAGGTAGAGAGTATAGGCAGTCACTTGAACAGCTGCCTGCTTTAACTCATTCTACTTATTTTCCTTATGGGATACCTGTTTCATTTTTTAATTATGTGCTATGGGATATGAGGGGGGATATGGGGTATGGGATATGAGGGGGGACCAGACTTTCTTTGACAATCTGAATTGTTTTCTCAGGACACCAACCAGCACTGACAATATGTTATTTCTCAAGATGAATTATCATGATAGGCAGAACTGTAATGACATCAGGAAAACAGCAGCCCCAGCATCAGTAAGGACAGCATTTTCCTCTCACTCAGACTTGCATGGTGGCCTGAGGAGGTTGCATTCACTTGTAAGACACTGGATGCACATAGGTTCAGTCCATGTAGGTTTCCTGTTGTTTGTGTGGGTGTTTTTTCCTTATTCTTCACTTTTATGAACTTTCATTTTGGATGTGTTGAATTACCAGGAAAGGACAACTGCACTTAGAGCAAACCAGTGTAATGGCTGAAATCAGGGTGATGGAAAAGCGTGTGCGGTGTCAAGGCGAGACTGTTAAGAATAAAAGTTCTGGGGTAGTGTTATTCAGAGGAACTCAAAATATGCTTTACATCCTTTAAAATTATTTCCAGACAGATTTTAAAATGCTTTGCTGCCACAAATACAAGAAAAATTCTAACTCCATGAACAGTATTTGGCCATAGGCAATAGCAGATCAGGCCACTGCCAAAGCAGCAAACTCCCAGGGGACAGTACAATATCTGCAGTGCAACAGCCTTTGTCTGTGCTTGAACCCACAAAACCAGGCTTGGTACAGATACTGCTGCAGGAGGAGTCAGGATCTGACAGGAGGCTGCAGACATCTGTGGGACTCCTATTCCTCAAGAGATTTCAAATCCACTCTCACCAGCTCCACAGTTTGCAGCCTCACGTGTCTGTCTTTCTTCATTCTCTCTTTTTCCTTTACAGGAATGACCCAATGCTCTTTCTCAGGGACAGCAAACCTCAAATTTGTTTTTACTAGTTTGAGCAGCTTCTTCTTGATGTCCCAGGGACTGCAGAGAAGGTAGTTATGTCTTTGCTCTTTATCTGAGCTATGTATGCCTTTGGAATCAATGTTGGCAGCAGGAGTAGAAGGAGAGATTTTAGGACTTAATTTCACTATCATATACAAATATACAGGTCCATCCAACAACCTCAGAGGGATTTCTTACTTTCTTGATCATACCCTGCATACCATGGCAGGAGAAAGTGAGGTATTTAACATCCACAGCCAACAGAAAACCTAAGCCCTGAGTTTCCGCTCCTTCATTTCTGCTACTGCTGTTATCATTATTATTATAATCTCACTTATCCAGTAAGCTATTCCCTTACCAAGTTTATGATGATGTAACTACATTGTCTTCAACTGAGTTAATGATTTATACTAGCATAAGAGAAGCGTCTGGCCTAATAAATATCTACAAAATGAGAATAAAGACCAATTAGTACTTGCACAGAAGCTGTTTGCACTAAAATTACTTCTGTCTGCAGTAAATCTAGACAGCAGACAGAAATGTCAGTAGGAAACTGGATATTTTATTTTGTTTTTCTCTTTCTACTTACTTTATTTAAAGGATATATGTTTTTTCAATCAATGCTATTTGTTAAAGTTGTCATTAAAAGTAAATGGATTAAGCCCTATTCTGCCAGACAATGTGTTCCATTTAAGAGCTCTATAGTATGAAAGCATCTTTCCTGAGTCTAGAGATTTCTGCACAGCAAGGGTTCTTCCATGGCTTCTCAGCATTGGTACATATCATCTCACATCACAGACTGAGCTGGTACAAAGAGACACTAGTACCTTCCACACAAAGGTCATGGGCCACTGCTATTGACACATGCTTTAATCCTTGGGATGCTTCAAAAGATGAAGATTAGCAGCAATGCTCAGAACTCGTACCCAGGAGATAGATGTTTGTCAAAAAGTTGATTTTATTGATGCTTGCAAAAGAAGGAGAGTATGTAATTTATCTAATAAAAGTCAGGTCTTGTTTGCCTAGACTCCAGAGTTTTGACAGTTCCCTCGCTGATGTGTTTGATGTTGAGTTTCATATAATAAATGCAAATTTTTCGTCAGCTATGCATCTTCTTAGAAGCAACTAGTATTATTGTGTGGATTTTCTTCCTTGTATTTCTCCAGAGTTTTTCCTCTTAAAGTCTTTGTTTCCTTTAGAATTCATTATAAATGACATAATTATATGTCTTTTTCTCCCTTGATTGAGAGCATTTCTTACAGATGATGATTTACCATTTGGAAATTACAAATAGCATGAATAGATACATTTATTATATTGCAGAATTTCCTTTAAAATCCAGAAAAGAGGTTCAGCTGAACTGTTTGTAAATGATAAGCAGGCAGGTCACATTATTTCCTCTAGTCGGCATATGACCTTTGATGCAAATTGAAGTTTTTTCTCAAACTGCATTAGAAGGTTTGGAATGGTGAATAGATTTAAGATTGGTGAATAGATTTAAGATTGGGATGAGCAGAAATGGACATGGAATACCAGAGAAAGAATTAATACAAGTGAAAATAATTATTTTTATGAGGATTCTTTAAGGAAATCACCATGTTTCAGTAAGGTGGTGCTCCAGCTGAGGCAGAGTCAAACCAAAGCACATCTATTGGAAACCTTCCCATCAATTTTGACTAGACCTTGGCCCAGGTTAATGCAGAAGTTGCATTAACAGCTACTTCAATTTCTGAGTCATATTTTCCATCCATAGAGAGAAAAAACAGAAAACAAAGTTTAAAAGTGTAAACCATGGTTGCATGAGGCTAGAAGTCTTTTTATAGGGTCACCTGTCATCACAGAATTTATTTCTGGAATGTTTGGATGGGTCTTGTCAGTTATTCTCTATAGCTTAGAAGATGCATCAAAAATAACATATTTGTCATACATAAATGCATACATAAATTTCCTGTTTTGTTCCTGTTCCTGTGGAACCACCAGAATGCAAATGTTTTCTGCTTTAGAAACACATTTAAAATGAAACCATAAATAGTGTCACACTGGTGTTGATTAACAAAACAAAAGCCCAGGGACACTTTCATACACAGGATTGTATATGTCCATTTGTGGGTTAGTTACTGCTGGTACCCATCCTCAAAAAGGGCTACAGAAAGCATGGCTTGAAGCCCAAAAAATCAATCTGAAAATGCAGTGATTTCAAGAGAGCCCTGTGTGCAACAGATGGCTGTTAACAGCCAGCTCTGAGTGTTTGAAAGGCTCATCCTGCCTTGGAAAACGAGGGCCAGAGCATCCATTAATGGAGTGAAGAGAGGAGGTGAGAGGCCCAAGGGAATTAAAGATCAAAGAGCTGCAATTAGGCAATGTTAATGAGGAATAATCGCAAAAGGTTTCCACTTTTGTAAAAAGCCTTCAGTTTGTTTTATAGACAGAACTCTGTGTAATGTAGAGCCATCTCTCCATAAATCCAGATTGTTTTCAGGCTCCAGTCTCTGCCAGGGAGTCATGTTAGGGCTGCTATCATGTTAAGCATAATCTGAGTGAAATCCAAGTCAAAACTCATATTCATTTTAGTCTGTGCAGGACTGGGCCAGAGCTTAAGTCTTCTTCATATCCTATTTCAAATGTCTAATATGAAGTTCCAGTTTTTCACCAAACATTTGCAACTAAGAACAAAGACGTCCCAAAATATCCACATCATTATATTTTTCTAAGTGGTAAACCTTTGCTATTCCTTTGATTGTCTTCAATTTTCAAATAAAATAATAAATAAATGAGCACTAATCTCTACAGCTCAATTCTGATGCCATAGCTTGCTACTCCAGGAAGTAATGCACAACAAACCTGACTCACATAAACCGTCTGCAGTTTATCTAGAAAAATACTGCCAAAGTCCCAGTCACTCCAACCACATCCCTTCAGAAGAAGGTCATTCATTGCTACCCCTTTTCCCTTTTCTTCTTCCAGCACTGGCATTTATCTGATCAAGTCAATCAGCTCACAGAAAAGAAAACCCCATAAGAAGCAACATATCTACTGGAACATGATACAGCCACAATTCAAACGCTCAGTGTGTTAAGAGAAGGACTCCCTCTGTGGAGGTGTATTGCTCCAAATAAAGAAACAAATCCCAAAGTCTGATGACAATAGGAATGCAAAAAGTTTAGCTTCTACAGCAACCCAAGCCAAATAATCCCAAATAGTTTATGAAACAGCTTCACTCTGAGTTAAAAAAAAATTTCTCTGCTGCTTCTGAGGGTAGCTGCTGTCCCCTCCATACACCTTCCCTTATTGTCACTCATCTGACTTTTCTGAGGCAGTGCAACTTGTGACTCCTCAGGAAACCATAACCTTCTCTGAGGGGGGAACTACTTTTGCCAGGTTGATGAATCAAATTGTTTCAAAGAGGTAGCAGGAAGATGTGGCAGAAGTCCTAACAGAGGGACAAATAAGGGCCACCTTTCCTCTGCGGTGGTGAATTTGTAGATACTTGTTCATTAGGTCTAATGCAATTTAAACAAAATAAAATACTGTTTGCCAATTAGCTTGGACATGTAAGAGGAGCTGTTATCAATACATTTGTCCCACTGGTCTAAGAACTGAGTCACTGCAAGGAGCACAGAGACCCAGCAGGGCTCAGAGTGGTGTCCAAATACTCGATGACGACCAAACTCTTCCCTCCTGCCAGGTCCCCTGTGCCAGAGGGACAGAGTCCTGGCAAAGGAAATGTACCAAGTGTAAGTGGTGGTCCCAATGACAGAACCATGTCAGCACTACAGCTGTTGTACTGACCAGTGGCAAAGTTCACCTGACTGGGTACCACAACCACAGCTGAGGCACAGCATTTAGTGACAGAGATAAT
>VWYI01048743.1:23623-40870 GCA_013399455.1 Anthoscopus minutus | reverse complement strand
ATTTAGTGACAGAGATAATAAAAATTAGAAAAAAAAAAATCAGAAAAAATGTTCTCAGGAAAACTAAAAAATCACTTCTTTTCTACTTGTGAAACTTCTAATTTTCATATATTTTTTGTTCCTAATACACCACCCTTAATACATTGCTTATATTTTAAATGAAAAATAAAAGTGAGATATTCTCCTTTCTAAAGGAATGAGAAAAGTAATGATCTCTGCATGTAAGAGAAACAATTTTTCATCTGGATGACCAATACTGGTCACATTATTTTCTTGGTGTTCCCCTATAAGTCTGGTTTCTGAGTCCCATAACCAGGCTAAGAAAGATTTTATGTTTAAACCATCAGGGGTCTGCTGGTGCCTTTGACTTCTACACGGTACATCAATACTAATGGCTGTTGGGTCCTCTGATATGAGAAATCCCTAATGGCTTCTGAAGATCAAACACACAATTAAAATAACACTTTTAGCTGAAGTTCTGGCCATTGTTTTCCCTTTCAAATTTTTTTTCTAAAATTATATGCTAGCAACATATCTTCTGTTTAATAACAATATCCTGCAGAGTTCAAAGTCATTTTCAAATCATAATATTTTTACTGAATCATGTTTTTGGAAAAAAAAATTTCAAAATTCAAAATAATCTGCAATTATTAACAGAATATTTTAAAATCTGGAGGAGAAATAAATATTGTATTGTGAACCTGCAAAACGGAGACAACTATGAAAGTGTAAAATGTTTCACAAAATAATTTTCATGTTTTTCAACCAGCTCTAGTTGCACACTTATTACAGTAAAGCAGCTTTTTAAAAGCAGCTGTGTTTTCCACCAAAGGGTGACAGCAATTCATTGTGGGGATAATGTGTGTAAATGATCCCTTCATTATATAGGGTCTGATCTTGCATTCCTTGTGCATCCTAAGTTCACACTGAAACTGTGTGTGAACAATAGTACTCCAGACAAATTCTAATGGGCTAATTGTGCCATTATTGCTACCTAAATTTCCCGTTTCTCTTGGATTCATCATTTTCCTTTCTGCTACTGAGCCAAAGCCTTCAGAAGGAGTTTTGCCATATAAAGTTGCACAGTTTTGGATTGACTTTTTAGGATTTTATGCACCTTGGTAAATTTTCCTGCAGAAGCAAGAGCCCTTCAGCAGCAGAGAAACTTTCTCCCTTCCATGCCGCAGATCTGGCAGCTGTTCAAAAGCAAACCAACACTGTCCCAAATAGATCAGAAAATAAACATATCTGCTCAAAGGGAAACACAAGAAGCCATTCAGGTTCTGGACCACTGCCACCCAACCTGGAATTTAGCTGGGATCCTTGATCAACACAATTCCTCTCACAGACACGACCTGGCTAGCCAGTGGATATTCTGCATGGACACAGAAGCATAAACTCCAGTGTATGGTTTATATAGGGCAAAGTAATTGGTACAAAGATATCATTAAAAGTTTCCAAAAAAAAATTGCCTACCTCAGTGGTAATCATGAAACTTTTGAGCCCATATAAAGCATTCTTACATTATTAGGGCCTACACCCTCACAGTTTGAGGATGTCTTACATGGAAAATATTATATTATTTCAAATTAACAACCAAAAAAATCAGAGATTTGTGAGAGAAGGCAGATAAAAATGCAAATTTCAAAGGCCAGAATTACCATACTTCTTGATGAAGCATGGCTTCTTGATGAACACATGGCAGAAAAAAAATAAAATCAATACATAAAACGCCCACTTTATTTGTTACAGAATCAATAATATAAAACATATCTCCATTATGCCCTGGTTTAATTGAAACTACATTTCTCCAAGCCTTGCCAGAAAAAAAGGAGAATATGGCTACAGAATTCATGCATCCACTTTTTATCTGCATGACCTGCTTCAAGAGCTAAGCCAAGTTTCATTAAAAATTATTGGTCTCATAACTTTTTTTCTCTCTGCCAAAAGACTCCCATATGGCACCAATATCAAGATAAAGTTGTGGCTGTGCAAAGTTTTTCCCTCTCTTAATTTTTTAAAAAACTATAAAGTGATTTTATGGCAAAGTCAAAAACCATCAAGGATGATAAGATCTCACTTGATAAAAGTCTCATGGGCGGCTGTGCTAGTTTTAAACCAGGGTATTTTCATCTGAAGGATGGCACAGGAGATGTCCTCATGTCTTATGCATGGCTCTGAACTATAGCAGCTCAGTGGAATATTATCCACTTACAGGATGCTTTGCTAACACATATTGTGGTATTAAGGAATTCTTTTGTATTACTGTGGCATCTGCTAAAAATGTCAGATGTGATCACAGGCCTTGCAAAACAAGTATTTTAACAACCAAAACCTTATGATAGGTTATATTTCAGTGACTTGGAAACAACACTGCATTATCTGAGAAAACAGCACAGATGTTGCTTAATAAACTGCTCAGTTTATGCATTGTATTAACCTCATGAAACATTTATGCAAATCTTGCATTAACAAAAGGTAAAAGAATCATTATAGGTTATGAAGAAAACAATGTGACAACCTTTGTTTTTACCTCCATGTTTTATGGGGGCATTTTAACTCTTAGGGGTTTCTGTTTAGGAAGACACAAGGGCATTATAGATTTTCATCTATTTTGTTTTCAGTTCTGCTATCATTCCTTCCAGCTGATTTCACATTTTATAATGCTAATAGTGGGTGTATGGTTTTGAGTTTCTCTACTGTCAGCTGGTCAGTAGGTCTGGGGGATATATTTAATGGAATCTGACAGCTGATGGAACTGATCTCATTGAAAGGGGATTTGATATGTGGGATGAATGTGGTGACCCTCAATTCGACATATTAATGACCATTATTATTCAAACTCTTGCAGCCAATATAACTCTTTTTCTTGGACACAGCAGTACATGTGTATAAAAGAAATGACTTATGGATGAGTTAGTCCATATACTAGTTTTGAGTGTCATTTAGATAGCATGTCAAAACAGATTAGCTATTTTACCCTGAGATAAAATTAAAGGAAAAGCCTTTGTACTCTGTATACTCGTAAACAAAGCAATGATAAAAATGGGTAGTTTCACTGGACTGAGTGAGAAATCCAGCACACACACACACCTCCAACTGTGGGAAAAAGTATTCTGTGCTCTGGGCAATGGAAAATAAAATTCAGCAGTTGGACACTGCAGCTACAACCAACAGGTCCCCCTCTGCTACGGGTCACCCAAAGAAGTTGCACACACTCTTTGTACACAAATAGCTTTTAGAAAAAGAAAAATGTATCAACCTTACTTTACACAAATCAGAGTTTAGGTAACAAAACTAGCAGAACTTCACATTCTGCATTGACTCACAACAAAATAATTATGGTTTCGTTTACTTTCAGCTGGTAGAAGAAATTTGGCCCAACCAAAGCTGCACATGATGGGACAAATAATGCCATATTCAAAAAAATCCTGAGATTCCTCCCATCTTTTGGCAGAAGGGAAGCTGGTCACAGATGCTTTAACAGATGTGTAGAGGACACAAAAGAAAATCTTAATATATGAACAAAATCACAAGGAACCATTTGATTTTTTTATACATGCTACTGCTACTTTTTCAGATCACAAATATAAAATCTATTATTGATCCTCCTATTTTGAATGTCTTTCAAAGCCAAGGACGCTCTAATGCCACTTAATCAATAACTGCTTTCACATTTTTGACGCAAATATGCAATTTGCTTATAGATTTTAAAGGCTACTAATGTACATTGCCTGTTCTTTTCCACCATGTCTGAGGAGGGGTGATGTTCTACAGTATTTAGCCAGAGTGCCTGCTGCACCAGGCAGGACATTCAAAACCTTTGCTGCCTGTTTTATGGCCCTGGTGGTGCATGAATAATAAAAGCACATTGCATTTCTTTCCCTTCCTGCTTTAATAAGCTCTCCAAAGTGGGGAGAAAGCTCTGAAAGGAACCAGATAAAATGAAGCCACCACCAAAATAATGCACTGAGACACTCGACCTACACATGTAAGTATTGCAGCATAAGAGGAATGCATCAATAACCTTAAAGTTATTAAGGAAACCATCTGAGAAGGAGGATGTAATTAGATCATAGCAGAGATGTCCACATTTGGTTTCCATATTTTTGAAGATTCAGTTAAACATTTAGGATATCTCAATTAATGTACGGTTTGAAAGGCTTAACCATATGATGACACTCACTCATTCATTCATCTAGCCAAATATGTTAAAAGTACTTGAAAAGTCAGTTCTTTAATCTTTTATGAATTGCCTTTATCTGAACATTGCCACCACATGGGCAAGGGCATCGTGTGTCGTGACCAGCTTATGTTTACTTTCTTGCTCATCATCTATTGATGGAAATTCTAGCTAGGATTGTTTCTCACACTTAGTATCTTTGCTTCCAGGACAAAATAGAAGTTGAAGTAAGGGTACAGTTGAAGACTCACGAGAAACATGAACACAAACACAATCAAGGTTCTGTTAACATGAGACAGAGCTTATAGTGCATGTGAATTTTGTTTGAAAATTTAGATCCTTAATACTGTAATGCACATTCAGTTTTCAGATCCTTCCTGCACAGTCGTCTCACTGTCCACAAGCTGAGCTCGCCTTATGGCTACTCTGGTTTTTATCATCATGTTTTTCTTTGGAAAGACCATCCCACTTCAAGATAAAAGCATCTGCAGTAAGTTCTCTGCAGAAAAGAAAAATTAGAGGTTAATTCCCTATCTTTGAATCCTCAAACTTGTTTATAGCCCTGCTTGAAATATTACTAGTTCTGGCTGATAATAACTACTGTCCTAGTGCCAGTACATCTTTCTACTGCTCCTATACGTGAACAATTTTATCTGACCATTGGAAGCCACACATAACTGCATATATTTACATAAGTGCATCCTTATATTACATAGACAGAACCAGCACAGCGAAAAAATGCATTAAAACCATTCATTTCCTTCTTATAATTTTAAAAGGACCAAGGCTTTCTGGACATCTACTGTCACACAGTATTTTGGACCTGAAATCAACAATCATCCCACTTTATTTTAGGGGAAACTAGCAAAAAATAAACCAGAGGAAATAGAAAGAACCATTGTTTAACTGGTTTTGTTCTACTTCTTGTAAAATGAATATAACACTCCTCAGACTTTAGGACCCTGAGTGCTACATAATCCCACATTTTGGCTTCCTGAACCTGAGCCACAGCTGTTCTGATAACAGACCCTTTGAAACTGCTACAACTTTGAATAAAAGCAATGTTTGCAGCAATGATGTTGCATGGATGGTAGATTAATCATTGCTGCACATATTTCTCAGGGTCTTTTTGTGTTGCTTTTAAATGGGTGCTTAGTACTTTGAACACCTGAAACTTCACTCCTTGGCACATTTTCAGAATGGTAAAATGAAATGAGGGAATCCCATCACTTATTAGAAAGGGCAGGACTTTACATGCCTTAAACTTGTTAATATTTATTATCAAATCCTGTGAGAAAAACTGGATCCAAGCCCCTCACACCATCATTACATGAAGAAGAAAAGCTCTACAAGCCAAGCCTGTTACTGAAAAACCAGATCAGGGTTCATAGCATACAATTTATTAACTGGATATGATCATAAACTATTAAAAATGAAAAGTTTCTGAGATACATAAATCCAGCTGTATGACCTTTGTAGGAAATTTAGGCAGCCTGACAGAGAAAATTCAGGTAAAATAAAAATAAACATTCTTTTAATCCTAAAATTATTCTTTTAATAATAAAAAAAAGGGAAAAAAAGAAAAGAAAAAATATTAGAGATCACTCATATGCAGCTTGAGATCAATTTTATTTATACTACAAACGAAAATTTTTTATTGCTCTACTTAATAATCTCAGTATGAATTTTATAGTGTAGTACCAAGCCATGCCATCTTTCAATGACATCCATAGGTCTAACCTAACACTTCTTTCAACAAAAGAAGGGAAAATCACGGTGCCTGTCTCTTTTCTAAATTAGTGAAACTTGTTTGCTCAATTCCTGCCTGGGGACTGCCTGCATTTTTATGTGAGAAGGTGACAAAGCAGTTGGAATTTCCCTGCACCTCTGGAATGGCCGGGCTTAATGAGCACAGCGATGCTGCTGCACTAATTTCCCTCTGCATTGTTCTTAAGATTGTTCCTTCTTCAGTGTTGAGGCTACAATTTCTGCAGAGAACTTTTCAGAGCAGGCTTGAAATTCAAATAAACTCACCGGAACCAGGAGGCTCAGCCAAACAAAATTCCACCTACTTTGTGTCAAGTGCTTCCTATTGTTCAATTCTAGGCCTTCAAAGGCACCAAGCCAACGAAACATTAACACTAGATACACCATGGCTCAGATTTAGTGTGTGTGAACACCTCTCAAAATATCTGCTATAATTTTTTCATATTTTGTAGCTTATTAGTTAATTTCTGTCCCTTGAGAAGGCATTTAGAAATACAATAAAAATAAGTGCTTTCTGTCTGTTATTGAATTGCAAGGTAAAACTATCCAGGACTGAAATAATTTATTCATATACTGTTGATGCATCACATACAGCAATCAAATTCTAATTTATATCTATTTTTTATTCTAATTTTATTCTAATTATAAAATATAATTATTCTAATTTTACCTATATATTCCAATTTTATCTATTTTATATGGAAAATTTTATTCTTATTTAAATCAAAGCCGCAGGATTGTATCCAGTAGCAGCAGACACTAAACAAGACATTGCTCAAACTGCCTGGTTAAGTCAAGATTTTTATTATGTGACAGTATTGACTGAAGAAAACAGCAAACCAGCTCTGGTGTAAATCAATGAGCTTTTGCTAGGCTTTCACAAAATAAAAGACCTACTGGATTCAAAAGTAAAATAATCAATTTTCTTCTACTGAACAGGTTGAACATTGCAAGGAACAACTCCACAGCCATCCACAGCAATAATAATTTACAGGTACTGAAAAAAAGCCAGGTTTTAGTTTCAGACCTGAAATATTTAGGTTTTGAAGATATGAACACTGATAAGAGGCAAAAAATGCAAGGTCCTACCTACCTCAGCACCAGGCAAAGCTATTCTGGAAGAAAATTTCAACAGAAAAATTACTCAGTGAAGAGCCCAAAAGAGTAAGCAGAAGTAAACGGTTGAGAGTATACATATACTACTTCAGATCATTTGTCAATTTTTGATGGCCAAATATGTTTTGTTTATAAAAGGGGAAAATAAATAATGGGAGCAAAAAGTACTGGTAAATACCAAAGGAAACAAAATAATTCTGACCACATAATGAAGATATATGGCTTTTTAAAATCTGATCGAGATGACTAAAAAAAGTTAAATCTTTTACTAAAATTTATAACAGATTTCCTCCTCTCTTTTCCGTCATGATTAATTTATAAAAATTTCATTGACAAAAGTATAATTTAAAATCTTCCTTTCTCTTAAAGTTTCATTTGGGGACTATGAACAGTTGCAATCTTCAAGAGCTCAGGAATCCCAGCTACAAATAATTTTACTTCCTGTTGTTAAAACATCTGGAATGATATCTGTGGTCCTGGCAGAGGACTACATATGTGGTGTCAAGGAAATTTAAGGATTCATGGATACAGAAATGAGCTGAATAAACTGATAAGAGGACTGATATATCAAAAACTGATCTATAAAATCGAATAAACAAACCAACCCCAAAAAACCCAAAACAAAACAAACAAAATAGCCCCCAAAAACACAAGACAAAAAACCAAAAGAACCCTCACAAATACTTTTTACTAGGTATTACCTTCAGACACTGCTAAAATGAGGTTTATTTCAGTTAAATGAGGCTTAGCAAGGCTGTAAAATGCATTTTTCCCTATCAAAACTAACCAGAACCTCTTCCCTTGACAAACCTCACATAATTGTAGGCTAAAAAAAAAGCCACTAAAAGTATCTGTACCACACACATGCAGCATAACAGCTTGATTTCATCATAACACTTAAATGCAATATTTTCCTGCACACTATTATATTAATATGATAAAGTGCAGCCAGCCAAAAAATAGCTGAAGAGCTGCAAAGTGATTTCAGAAATTGAAAAGCAATTTCAAATGTTTGGTAAGCATTAACTTGCTCACTGCGCCCTATCAAAACCAGCTGCTAGACCATAATTCTAACCTTTTCCCTTTCAAAAATGTAGGGCCTTGAAATACTCTATTAATGAGAAATGAATATGGTAATTGAAAGAGTAAATATAATTTTAAAAGAAAGCTCCCACCATCAAAAATCTTCCTGCATTTACATTGGCCTGTTTTACTAAAGGAGTAATACAAAAAGGCGTTCCTGTGTAAGATCCTTACTTATCTGTGCTGACCACCAATAGCTTTAATGAAGTTTTAAACCATTCCTCAGCCCCACGTGGTCAGTGATGCCACTGGACATTCCCTTGGTGCTGATGGACCTAGGGATGCTAAGGGACAGAGGATGCTCAGAAAACACCGTGCCTGAAGTGGGTTTTACAGCTGCTTGGCAAGACAGAAACCCCATCCACGTCCCAGATGCCTCCCTAGAGTCAGTCCTGCCTGAGGCCTGGGTGTGAAAGGGGGGTTCATTTCCAGAAGCCCTCCCCATCTCCAGCAGCTGCCGTGGGCCCGGGGCAGAGGCTCAGGGCAGCCCAGAGCCACTGCCCATTTACACACAGCCCCAGCACCCCTGGGGCAGAGGGCAGCGTGGGCTCCAGGGACCCCCAGGCGTTCCCACCCTGTGCCTTTGTCTCTCTAGCAGGTGCTCACTCCCACAGCCAGCTGCAGAGCAGGACCCTGCTGGAGGTACAGCCCTGCCCTGAAAAGCCCCACAGTGCTTGGAAGATCCTCCATGCAGAGCTGCTGATGAAGAATTCCTTTCTGTTGGGTTCTCCCCGGGCACTGTGGATTGCAAGAGCTGAGCAATCCCTGACAAACTGTGCCACACCCACAAACGAGGCTGAGGGGCCTTGCTTTTGGTCTTCAGAGGTTGTTAATTGTCTCTCATCATCTGTTTCGAGTCTAGGGTAACACAGGCTCTGCACTCCTGAAAAACATCCCAGCAAGAGCCCTGAGAGGCTCAAAATGTCTGAATTTATATAAGATAAGCAAACCAATTACTTGACACCACATACTTTAAATGTCTATTGTTATTACTTTACTACCAATAACTAATTATTTTTCTGTCCACAACACCTGCACTGTGACTAATTCTATCCAATATCTTTGTGCTCCCAACACTGCAGACCATGGAGTAGGTGAGGAAGGAGAAGGGAAACTGAGGCAATGCCCACAATTCTCCATCTTGAATCCTCACTTACATGCATATCATATAAAACCCAAATATACTTCCTTCACCAAGTGACAACTAATTACACCACTGTCTAATTCACACTCTGGTTGCTTCCAGACCTATCTCAAAGCTCTGGAAGCTTTCTCCATGGATGGAGGTTAAAAACAGTGTTTTCCTGGGGGTCAGGAGCTCCCAGACGGGCAGAGACATTTTCCCTGTGTCCCTGATTCCCACACTCTCCAGTTTCCCCATACCCCCTCCAGACACTGTGCCAGCAACCAGGCACTGGAACAGGTTTTCCAGAGAGGGTGTGGAGTGTCCCTCACTGGAGAGATTCCAAAACTCTGGAACTCAGTCCTGTGCCGTGTGCTCTGGGCTGTCCCTGCTGGAGCAGGCAGGTGGGATCTGATGGCACACTATGGTCCCTTCCAGCCTGACCCATTCTCTGCTTCTGTGATTTGTCTCTTCTGACTTCATCATTCCTTGCAGCAGTGGGACAGGGCTGAAAGCAGAGGCAGCCACTTAGGCTGTACAAACTCACTTTGGCACTAGCACATAATTATGGGCTCTCTAAAGCACTTCAACATGTCTATTAGAAATGCACTGAAGAAAATGTAAAAAAAGAAATGAATCTCAGCAGTTAACAGCCTCATGCACTGAAATATGAAAGAATAATCGATCCATAGATAAATGGACAATAATTTTTTTTAAATTATGAAGTAAAAAAATGAGAAATTTTGTCTTATGCAAAGTTAATATTGTGTTAAAGAACAGCTACTCTTACAGGATTCTAGGTGAGATTTTTCCCCACTGTCATTATGAGAAAACAGAAAACTTTCTATGTAACAGTCATAAAAACTAAATAAAATCCTAGTAATAAAGATAAAGAGGATTATATTAATCATTTGTATAACCTCCTACATAAGGTATAAGGTGGCTCAAGAGTGTGTCTGAGGTGAATCACTCCCAGTTACCACTTTTGAAGCAATTACCAGACAGGCTTAGAGATGAAAAACACGATGAAACCAAACACAAACATGCCCCAGGAATGCACCAATGGGCTCCAGCCATTACTGGGTGTTCATTCCAAGCAGTCCAGGACACATAGAATGAAATATCCCCAAGTTACAAGGATAACATCAGTGCCAACCATTCCATTTTGTCTCACAGAACCATTTCTCTTGGGTCACATCCTTTATGCATGCATACAAAGCATGGCAACAGCAAAAATTCTTTTTCCAAATACCTTTGTCAATATATCCGCCACCTTAATTGTTTTAGAAGTTGTTCCAAACATGGGAAAAGAAAGGCATAAAGAACTAATATTTAACTTCTTCAAGGTAATATTTTAATTGTTGAAAAGTTTCACTTAAAATTATTAAGGTGTGTAAATCTATATGACAAGTTAATAACCTTACAATTGTGCCCCATAGGTGAGAACAAAAGAAAATTTATTATTCTATTTAATTTATCAAAAGTTTAATAAGAATGTCATTACTTAATCCTCCCTGCCCTATGACTATAAACAATACCTACTTCCTTGAGCTTCATTCATGTAGTAAGACCAAAACCAAAGGCATAACTTCAAGCAAAAATCTAATTCTTTTCCACAATTGCCTAACGGAGTGTGAAAAATCTCTGGAAAGTCTACAAAGGCTAAAAAAATCAGTAATTTTATTATGAGTAACGCATACAAATTTTCAGCAAGAATGCATGAGATGCTTCAGGTTTTCTTGGGACATATTCACATCTCTAATTTAAGTCACACAATTACCCAAAAGCAGTACCTCTAAGCAGGGTGCCCTCAAAATTCAGTAACACAGTCAGTAAACAAAACCAGCTGCTAGGATGTGTAGCTGCTTCAAAGATGGCAATACAAGCAATAGAGGCAAGCTGCGATATCTTCTTATCAAAAAACTTTTACAAAAAAGAGGGGGAGAGGGATTTTGCTGTGCATAATTTGTTATTAATTCTGAGACAAAGAATAATAATACATGCATTATTTTCTCCAAGAAACCATGAAAAAGTTACTTTCTCAAATTAGCAATATACCCACACCTGCTTTATGGCTTTCTTGTGACTTTTGCTGAAATGTATTTCACACTTACTGGTCTATTTTTGCAAACATATTGCAACCTCACTTTTGAAACACCTCAGTTTTGCTTTAGAAACACACACACATGGCAGTCAGACTAGCACAGGTGAGGCAGCATAGAAGCAGAGGCTCTGTGTGTGTGTGTGTGTGTGCATCTATGTATTTTTATATATACATATATCTGCTGGTATGAAAGCTTTGGACTCTGGTTTTGTAATTTGATTCCCCACCAGATCAGTCAGAGAATTAATATGAATTCTTTTTCTCTTGATGATTGTGCACAAATCTCTGAGATATTCAGATGTTAAACATGCTCAGAAATACGTAGCACAGCTTTACTATTATGATAGTAAAAAGCAGAGATAGACAAGACTGGTTTTTAAAGGGAAATTAAAAAAACTAAAAACATTTATGTTCCAGCTCATAGCTCTGTTTTCACATATCCCAGCACAGTGCTTGCTGTGGAACTCAGGGAAAACTGTTCCCAGTGTCTCAATCAGCTTCTCCAGCTTCTCTCACAGGCATTCCCTGCCAAACCCCCAGATTTGGGGCCAATTTACAAGTATGGTTTTTTGAGTATAACTACAGTTATCTAGAGCTATCAGCCTAACAGAAATGTTTTTATAAGTTTTCTAACTTGGAAAACAAAGATTTCATAACATCCTCTAACACCCACAAAAGAACTGAAGAAAAACAGCAGTAGGGATTTGTGCTGCTTAAACAAGTCTAGTAATTGTTGAACTCTCCTCATTTATTTTAAATTCTGTGAGCATTAATCAGCATCTTGGAGCATTAATCAGTATTAATTAAAACAAACTTCAGATCACCTTTAAATTTGTAAAAATCAACGTGCAATTGATTAAAAGTAATTTTTAACACAGTATCTGCTGTGACATTCTTACTGGTTTTTAGAAGACAAAGGAAACAGAAGTCAAAGATTTCTAAATTCTTATATTTTACAGAGCCACACTTAGAGAGAGCCTACCAACAGGAAACATGTCCGTGGCAGCAAATACCCAAAATTTGCATTGAATGAACTAAGACATGAAAGAATTCACTTTTATCACTCAGTAACAGAGTTAGCACTGATAAAAGAGTAAATTCCAAGGAGTCCGTATTGCTCTCACTGAGACAAAGCTTTCATGTCCCTTTTATTTCCACATTGATGGTTAAACTATTTTGAGATTTCCCAGCTCCTGTCCCAAGCCTTTTCTCTAGTTAAGTACCGACCAAGTAGCATCTTGCAAATACTTTCTTTTGTGTCGAGGCCTAAACCACGGCCTGTTGTCCTAATCTGGTCTTGGTGAAACTGCTGGGAATGCAGAGTTTCTTACACATGGATTCCTGCCCTCATCTCAGCCTGGCACAAGGTATGGTCAAAAAGGTAATAAGAAAGGAGCACTCTCAAAAACCTTAAAATTGTGAATTATAATATCTGCCATGGCAGGTAATTTCTTTCCCTAAGAAGTAAAAAATCTTATATTTTTCAGACTTTAGTGAAAGAAAAAATTAATTTGATGGAGATTTAGGCTAAAGAACATAGTGTAAAAACATCCTCTATGAAAAAGTTGGTTTACACAAGACCTTTCTTGTTAGAAACTAAAGCCTATGATATACAACATCCAATTGTTTTAAAAACCCTTCTCATCAATTCTTTCTTCTAAATTATTATCCATTAAGTTTAGTCCCTGAGTAACAAATGTTTTGAACCTTGAAGAGTTTCTTGGCCCAAGAAATTTAAATAAGTGTGTGTGGCAAATATCCATACAGCCAGAAGCAGCAGGAGGAAGCCATTACCATTACTTACACAATCTATTCTCACTGAGAATGTTGCCCAATATAATTTACAAAATTTCTGTTGGAAATGCATTAACAGCTGAAAAGTAAGCAGCTTCTAAGGGATAAATAGAAAAAATAAATTAAAAAGCTTGCTTCCAAGCTTCAAATGTTATTGAATGTCAGCTGCAATCCCTGCAGTCAGCAGTCTATAACCTTGTAAAGTCCAAAGAACACTTTAATTTTAATGCGCAGATTTCATCTGATTTTAGTTTAAGAAACTTTTTACGGATTCCTTTCAAACAAAATGACAACTGGCTCAAATGTAAAAGTTTCTTTCTGTGTGAATTAAGAACACAAAGTGCTCGAACTTTTCACACAAGTGTACGATGTGTTCATGCACACATCTTTGTGCACATGGGTATAAAGTGCCATTTCCAGGCTGCATTTTATTTGGTCGTGAAAGAATTTCACTGCTCATGGCACAGTGCTTCAAGTGCTTAGTTAAACTTTTTCATTGTTTCAAAATCTTTAATTTGTGTTCTTTACATATTAAAACAATGAAAAGGATAGAATGCATTGTCTCAGTATAAACATAATGCTTCCCCAATTCTTTTGTAAGTGGATCTGTCTTCTCTTTTAATTCTTGTTTTAATTTTATTGAAAATTCTTTTGGCACAAAAGGTCTTCACTCTGAGAGAATAAATGCCTTTCACAAAAAACCTTCAAGAGGTCACTAGAATCAAGAATCACTTCAAGGTGGATCTCATGAGGTTTTCTCACCCCTAACACCACCCTGCAAAAAGCAGTGGGTGGCTGCTGCTTACCAACTCACCTTTCTAGGAAATCCAAGGGGTTGGACATTTTCTCAGCCTCAACAAGCTCACCAATCTTCTTTAACCAGAAGGATTCCAGCACACAGCAACCTGCTCTAACATGAGAACAAGCCCTGTGTCATGCAAGGTAAGCGTCCTTGTTATCTGTTTTCCTCTGTGGTTGGACACCCTCAGTGTAACCCTCAGGAAAGAAAGGGAGTGCACTGGCTTATAAAACTTTATAAAAGCTTTTTACCCTGTTTAGGGAAAAATACTGGCAATAACTGCAGTACAAGCAGCACATGTGAGTTCAAATTCACCTCGTGTGCTGAAAGCCTGACAGCTGACAATTGCAGGCTAAAAGAGAGGCAAAGTCAGCATTCCCACAGTAACCAGCATCTGACAGCCTTTCCCAAGAACTTTCCAATCCTCCCTGTTCTACTCCATAACATCCACTCCTCTCTGTGCTAGTTGTACTTTCTTCACAGGGACAGATGTAAGATTGTCCACAACTGTAGGGATTCCAGTCGTCCCTCAGGCAACACAAATGAGGGATCCAAAAGGCATCTTCTGAATTTTCAGAAGCACACATGATTTGGATTGCACTGTCCCTCATGCAGCCTAAGTCCCATGCAGTCTTCAATGATCACTGTGACTTTTTTTAAAATAGCATCTCTTTTTAGAGTAGCATTCCCTAGTACCAGATTTTTACATGAGAAAGACCCACAGATTATGTACATATTCTGCCAAATATTGTTTAGACACCACTTGGAAGAAATTATTTAGGTAGAGAGTACTAAAAACACAGTAGGATAGGTCATGGTACACTGGCATGCAGAAAATACAGGGCATAGAAAATGAGAATTTATTACCAGAAACAAGTGAAAACTTCTGCAGGAGTAAAGCTGGCTAGCTCAGTGGTGGTAAGGAGAAAGAAATCCTGTCTCCTTCCAGAACTGCAATAGAACACAGCTTTGCTACACAGTTCACTGGGAACCCCTCCTTGAAAATGTTCTAACATTTGTTAGAACTGCTGTTTGAAAACCAGTCCTTTGTCCCCAAAGAGCCATCAGTGTAAGTCTGCACTGTTCACAAGGGTCTGCCTTAAGCAGCTCTGTAGAATCAAGACCCCAACTGAGTGAGTGAAAGCCCCTCAGCTCCTGTTGATTCAAGGAGAGCTGAGGGAATTGTTACTGTGGAAGGGGCATTTAGAGTGACCCTTCACGTGCTGGCTGCACCCAGAACTGCAGCTCTGGTTTCAACAGCTAATAATTAACTAGTGCTGCTGATCTCATTTGTATGAACCAAGGTCTCAGAACCTGGCCTTACACCCGGTAGAAATCATCTACCAGGTATTTCATGCATGACAGATAATCAGAAGGCCTTACAGCACTGCACTGGGTTACTCCTGTAAACAGCATAAGCACGTGCAGATTCTACAGCTACAGTGTTTAAGGTAAACCTTGGTAAACCTGGGACAACACCAAGACTATGGGCTATGCAGATAAAGTGTTTAGAAATCATTGGCAAGGGCTCGATTTTTTTGTGTAGCCTTGCACTTTTAACAAGAGCAGAAGCCAATGTCAGCAGAAAAGGTGTTCCTAGGAAGCCTTATAACTAAACCTTTCTAAAGCTCTTGAGCTTTCAACAGTAAAATACAATCAAGAGTGCAGAAAAAACAAGGACTTAGCATTAATTTAGATGCTCGAATCAAATCCTTGAAGCTGTTCCCAATATTTCAGTCAATTTGTTAGGACCATAACCATTGTGTGAATCCCTGTTTCACAGGCTAAGGATCAAAACCAGCCATTTACCTCTCGAACAAATGACTTACCAGCTGTACAACTAAACGCACACATAAATAAAGCAAAGAATTTATGCAGTAAGGTGTGGCAGACCCTACACTAGAAGATTGTTCATTTAATGGATTGGAAAACAGAGCAGCAAAAGGTCTATTCTACATTAACAGTCAGAACAAACTTGGAACCCTATGCAATAAATACATTGTTTGTTTACCTAAATGACTGCAGCTAACTGGAGTGTAAAGACCAGAAGATACTCAGGTCTCAACTCAATGATCTCATTGCCAAAATACAAGCCTCTGATTACTAAATTTACCATTTTATACCTCCTAGATCTGTTTTCTGCAAAATAAATCCTAGCCAACTTCACTGACCCAAATCCCATTAGCAGCTAAACATCTTTAGTAATACTGTGGTATGTTCACATTTTACTGCAGTAAAAAACAAACAAACAAGCAAACAGAACCCTATATGAATCCATTAGGGTACTGCTCACCAATTTAAAAGTGGCATATTAAACTTCTTAAAACCTTTGCAATCTGCAGTATAAAAGCACATTTTATGTTAGTAGATAATTTAGCATCCATAATCTAATTAAATGAAGTGAGTGACAACTGTATTCTCTACATAAATGATATATCAGTAACAGATAATGTACGTGCTTAAGAGACTGGAACCCCATCAAAAACGTTGTTACAAACACTTGCCCTTATCATAAATCCAACTAAAATTATGGGCTAAATTCTGCTTTCCTACTGACATCACACCAACAGGGCGGTAACTTCCCTGCAGGGGAAGAATTACTCACATGAGTGAAGTTTTGTGAGACTAAAAGGCTGGATTATGTTTGCTTGGGTAACAAACAAACAAATATATTTTTGGTGTTACATAGAGAACCATGTCTATACAAAAAACTTCAATTAATCCTCAACTATGCAATAGAAGTAATTTCAAAAATTCAGAGCAGTTACAGAAGTACTTCATGCTGGTTGCAGATGCCCTTGGAGAAGAAAGATCTGTGGATTGCAGAAAAAATCAAATGACCATCTCCATCACGAGAATTAATTCAAAACTTCATCATTTAAAACACTAATCTAGGACTTATCACAATGGAAAAACGAAAAGCTAAGATCACCTTTTCTGCATTTAATATTATAGTCATTTTATTACAAGTCCAACCAGTTTTGGAAAATGGAAAAACCCAAAAAAAGGAAGGAAAACATTCTGTGTTAATTTTGGATGCTTCCATAGCGCATGGGAATACAACAGGTGAGAAGTTAGCGCAGCACTCTGCCCTCAAAGGACGGGTTTGAGGGCGGGCTGCGCTCAGAGCTGCTCCGCCGGTCCTTGGGAGCGCCTCGCTCCTTTCGAGCGCCGCTTTGGGAGCGCAGCCCGGGACAGGGACAGGGACAGGGACAGGGACAGGGACAGGGACAGGGACAGGGACAGGGGCAGGGACAGGGACAGGGACAGGGACAGGG
>VWYI01048743.1:0-23275 GCA_013399455.1 Anthoscopus minutus | reverse complement strand
AGGGGCAGGGACAGCGCTGCTGGCCCCATGCCTGCAGCCCCAGCTCGTGTCTGTGGAACGTGGCTGGAGCGGGGAACACCTGTGCACACCGAACTTTCCTGGTGCCTCTTTTCAGTCATATCGCTGATGAGAAGCCAGCTCAGAAAAATCAATGCCTTTAAATTATAACTTTATGCATATTACGGAATCACTGCCAGCTCAGGAATACTTTTTCATTGACTAAAAATCAATCTTTCTGATTCTTCCACTCCTTTAGTATTTGTAAAAAAAAAAATAATTTTAAAAACTGAATCTTTTCCACAGCCTCCAGCTGCATCTGGTTGCTTTGTTCAGGCTTTCTTCGGGTTTCCTTCTCAAGAGACTAGTTTTATCTAAAAGGTCAATTCATTCAGCAGGGCACCAAGCAGAATTGAATATAATTATCCCAATCTTTACTGTGTAGAATTCATGCTTGAATTCATTCAAAAAATAGCAAGCAGTATAATTAACTCAGAGCCCAACTAAATCTATTGAGAATGCCTCAGGTATCATACAGTCCCACTTACAATAGAACATTTTCATTTAAGGACATTGTACATATTAACCCTAGTCAGCATCCAATTACTCGGAATAAGTGAATTCTCTGTTTCAGGAATGTAATTTGAAAATGTTGTCATGCAATCTGAGGTAAAAGGTCTTTTTTCATTAATCTGGCTCTCATTAAACTGGAAGCCTGTAGGTTATTTCAAATCCATTAGATTTAAATACAGGTGATTACAATTCTATTGCGCATAAAACAACAGGAAAGTCTGTTAGGAAATATTGTGTAGTTGATGAGTTTGTGAATTGCCTCATAGTTTTAAAAAAAAAGTTATCTGACCAGAAAATCCATGGTTACTGTTAATCTGACAATTACATTTATGGCAAAATTAAATTAATTTTCGTATGCGAATGACTTCAAGATAGTAGGAACACTTCAGATAGTTCAGAACTCAAGATAAGCATCCCAATATTTTCATGCCAACTCTTCACCTCCTTTAAATGTAGCAAGTTGTGATATGAGTTTTCTTAGGATTTTATATATGATCTCACACAGAAATATGACACATTTTTATGTACTGGTTTAGCAAATTGAGATTTTGGTTTAGTTTAACACGAGAAATCTGAACTCTGAAGGATCTCCAACTTGCATGAGAATCCCCTTAGAAATAAGTTTCATAAAGATGATCTTTTCAGCTCAAAACACACCACACACTGTATCACTTTAGACAGCAAGCTGCATAATTTCCCCAAAGTCCCAGTTACTCAGCTCTTGACTTACTTTATTCTATTCTCTTCTGCCTCTGTTTGTATCCTATTATTATGAAAAGATTTTTGAAAGAATAGTTAGGAAATTGCCTTTCTCTGGAAAGGCCTGGCTGCTCAGTGCTGTGTGTGTCTCTCCTTGTGCATTTGCACTCGCAGCCTCCTACAGGCGTGGAGCTCTCCCAGCAGCTCTGGCTCAGAACCAGAAAACTTTCTCTGAATTCTCCCATCAGGCTTCAGCTTGTACCATTACTCCAGAATAACAGAACAATCCACCCCCTAGAGTTTTCTCCTCCTTGGATTCCCTTCTCCTCTGCATGTTTGGTTTGTACAGCCTACCTTGCACAAAGCAGTGGCACAGCCCTTGTCCCCTGGACCCTCCACCATCCTCCCTGTGCCTGTTCTCATCACCTCCTCCTTAGGGCCCAGCTGTGCTATAAATCACAATGGCTCTCACCTTCTGGCATGGCACTACTACTTTTTTGTCCTATGGACCATCAGAAATCAGTCTGAAACTTGGAGCCAGACTAAATTACACAGACAGGGAGCAGACTGCGAGGGAGCAGTATTTTATAGAAGCATTTATTATATTTTTAAAAAGTAAGATTAAGACAGATGTCTCCCCACTGTGATCCTCACTGGCCCTGTAAAGGTCTCAGTTATGTTTTGTTTCACATGAGCCTGCTGATGAGGGGGATTTATGGGTGCTGGAGAGGCCTCTTCCTGCATGTGGCCATCAATCAGAAGCACACACATGCACACCAATATCCAACATGCAGACAACTGACTCCAGCTATCAACTCCAAAGGCTTTCAGCACTGAACTGTGTTACCCACTGTCTGCCCAGCAGGCATAAGCAATTATACACTGACCCATCCAGAGTAGATCTTTCTCTCTAATTCTTACAAAGGGTGACCAAAAAAATTCAAAATATTTCAATATTTCAAAAGATGCCCAGGAAACTTGCAAAGTAATGTATAAGATGTTTGTTATTTAAAGATGTCTTAAATCACAAATTGAAAAGTATCTAAAAGAAAATAAATACAGTGAGTCAGAAGTGTGATTCAGCAACAAGAACTTAAAAAAATTAGAAAATAGAAAGCAAGTCTGGTGTAACTAATAAAAAAAACGAGAGAGAGAGGGTGACAAACAAAAAGGATCTCAATGGAGGCAGACAAATAAATCAAGTGAAGTCTGGGCCTAAATGAAGCCAAGATTTTACCCAGAGCTGTGCTAAAGATGGAAAGAAATTAAGACTACAGCCAGCTGGCTATTTCAGACAAGATGGTATTGTAGAAGTTCCAGCAGAAGCAGGGAGAGAGGAAGACAAAAACCTACCAGCTGCTCTCTGCTTCCTCCCATATCTGAGACTCTCTCAAGCCCCTAGGCTGCTGCTTTTACAGTTGCTGTTGATTGTGGTACTTTCAAACCTCAGCACCACCCTTGTGTTTCCACACTGCAACAAACTGCCCAAGGAATAGAATCTGCAATAAAGGTGCAGAGAGCTGCCCTGGAATTCTCCATAAGAGTAGTGGCACAGAATTAAATTGTGTAAATTGTCTTCTGCACCAGAAAAACCCTACAGACCAGAAGCTTGGGAAATATGTAGTAAGGGACAAGAAGGAGCTGGAACAAAGCAAGGCTGGAGGAGAACTCTACCCCAAACCTCCTCTGGAACCTCGCCTGGACTAAATATATCATTAGTGCTCAAATATATTCACCACTTCAGATAGATTTTCTTAATTACTTTCTTTGTGTTTTGCTGCCTATTTTTTTTTCTAGTTGTTCAGACACGCACCTGAAACTGAAATACTTTTTCTCTCTGAATAGAAATGCAGATTTTTAATCGTAGAATGGTAGGGGTTGGAAGGCACCTTCTAATTCAGCCTCTAGATGCTCAGAGACCCAACCAGACTTTTTTAGGTCTACTCATCACTTTATACCAGGACATAGAAAACATTCCAGCACTGACTGTGCTTTCTGTGCTGCATGTAAGCCTGTGTTAAAAAACTTTGTCCCTGAATGCCAGGAGAAAGAGCTGATTTTATTCTTTAAATCAGAGGAAACATTAAGTAGTTTTTGAGCTACTTCTTGCAATGTACTGACTGGAGGAATGCCTTGTGTTGTCTTGCTCAAAAGTATTGAACTCTATAAGACAACATTATAATGAACACTGAGTTTTAATAAGTTAGGACTAGGTAACAAACATAGTTAGCATTATTTATTATGCTGATTGGTAAACATTAAAATTAAAATTCTTTAGCTTGTGCATTGAGGTTTCACACCTACTGCAAGGCAGCTCCTGCAGGGAGAAGCATGTAACAAAACTTGTTAAAAGTCTTGCACTCCTGCAAAGAGAGAACTGCCATTTAGTTTCAGAAAGATGTGCACAAGGTGACTCTTCACACAAAGAAGATTCAGAGAATGTACCAAAAATTATTAAAAGAAAGGAAGATTGCAAATTGACCTCGAGGAGTCATGGGACAGTGATGAATTTAGAAGATTAGAGGCTGGGCAGTAGAATATCTCACATCAAAGCTGTGTGTATTTTTATCACTTTATGCATGCATTTACTTGCTAAGACTTTACAATACCAATAAAGAAAAGATAAAATACACTGTATGCAAAAATAGCAGCAATGGAGGAAACACTTTTAATATTAGGGAAAACAGCAAGAGTGCCTGAAAAATGCCAAAAATAATCAGAGGGAGATGGTCAAGGATGTGTTATTGCTTCATCTTCCATTTAGCAAGTATTTGTGAGTATTGAAAATGCACATCCCACAAATGTTTCATTTTATTTGCATAGAAAACCATATGATTCAACAATAATCCAAATTTCTTCAGAAAAACAAGACGATCCTGAGTCAAACCTAAAACCACTGGAAGCAGGGTGCCACAGAAGTGGGTGAAAGGCTGTTGTAAGTGAAGCTGGCACCATGCATGAGCTCACCATTATGTCACCCCAAAAAAGCAGCACTCCTGGGTGCTGCTGCCTTCCAGACAGAGCAATGGCATCCTGTCAAGATGATCTTGGAGCAACAGAGACTCAGCTTACCAGCTGATTGCCACAGAACTCTGCGAAGAAGGATTAACGTGTGGAAGACACAAACTGTGAAGCTCTTCTTCTTCTATGGAATATTACTTAGGTGTAGGGAAAAAAAGGTACTGTTTTCCAAGAAGGTACTGGTTTCCAGATGACCTCTGAAAGTTTTCCATAATGTTGATTTTATTTTGGACAGGGAGGAAAATAAAAAAAAATCAGATGTACAGCTTGAGATTTTTTAGCTGGGATAAGTTTCAGAGGTCAGATGGTTAATGTCTATTTTGTTTGTTCAAGGTGAGGCCACAAAATTACTCAGCATTCCTTAAAATGGTGAAAACAGACTATTTTTGTTTAGTTCTTAGGTGTGTACCTGAAGTCTAGAGGATATATTTTATACATGCCCACACACAATTCCAATGGAATCTCTTTTGTTCAAAGAGAGCTTTGATTGCAATTCACCACAATTCTAGTAGACAACAAGCAACTTAATCAAATTACATTTCTATAAATTAGTCTTCAGTCTCACAGACCCCTTACAGTGGTGGATAGTTACTCCATGAATCCCTGCTTGGTGACTATTTTGAAAACTTTGTTAAAAACATTTATTGCACTTGTATCCAGAAACAAATGACATTATATGATGACTGTGGCTATTCTACAGATAAAGTGCACAAGAGAAATCAAATTAATAAAATTTATAATCAACCTTATCCTTCTTTCACAATTGAGGCAAAAAAGAAGCTTTGGTGGTCCAGAAATAATAGCTTTACAATTAAGAATTTGCAAACCTTGGTACAAAAAAGGAGACTGTCAACATGAGCTGCTCTGTATAATGCATTGTAGAGCAATTTCTCCCCACACCAAAAGAATAATTCCTTTTAAGGAAAGTGGATCAATTTTTCGGGTGTGGGTAACTCTTAAAGAAAACAAAGAAAAGTTTTGTTTTCTTTATATTTGAAAAGACCTCTAGAGACCAAAATATACAAACTCAAACATATCTAACCCAGACAGTGAAAGCCTGAGGTTTGATTACAGCGTATTACTCTCACACAGGTTTAAATTAACTGAAGAGGACAAACAAGGAAGAAGAGTTCTTACCACTGACAGGATGAAGGGTTTTTTCTTTAACAAAGTAACAGGAGATATCGCCTTTCCCTGTGAAGGAGTCATTCACTATAAGCACAATGTGTTATTATTGTGATTTTTAATTGAAATGTAAATTCTGGGAACACTCTGACCTAATTTACTCCCAGAAAAAGAGGGTAAAATTCTCATTTTCCAAGCACTATGTAGTCATTTCACTGTTATCAATGAGTCTTGGTCAGTGGTCTGGGTTTCCACCACTCTGCAAAGCTGACAGTATTTCACAACATTCAGCTGTGGCATCTTTACACAGCACCGTTGTCAGAGCAAATAACTCCTTCTGATTCATGTCTTTGACAAAACATTTTTAAGAAACAGTTTTAAAATATTTCTGAAGTGACGGGGCTCTGTGGGCAGGATGCTGAGTGCACTGACAGCAGATCAGACTGCAGCAAAGCCTCCCTGGGCCTGGGATCTCCTGCAAACCTCCTCAGTCCCAAAAGCATAAATCAAATCAGAGCTGTTGTGTGCACTCAAAATAACTAAATCAGAGTAATATGGCAGGAATCCGGATTGATGAAAAATTAAGCACGGACCTAAGACAGCCCACAACCACCACATGAAAGACACCTTGACAAAGTCATCATTTCGTTCTCAACATCCAGATATTACATGAAATCCAACTTTCTAGATTATATCAATGGTTGAGGAAAAGCCTGAATTATCCTAACTTCTCATCCTTTCTGTGTTTTTTCAGATGTACAGCAAAAATCACAATATTAACTCTGAACAACAACCACATTGCAATATGCTCATATCCTGAAAGGAGTAATTATTAGAGCAAGATTACAGAAGAAGTCCAGCACTTCCTGCAGAAATCTGAGGTGAAAATGCAATTTAACAAAAAAGAATAAAATAATTCTGGCAGCAAGAAGATCATTTAGAAGGGGAATAATAATAACAAGCAAAGAATAAAAAGGATCACTCATCTTGGAAATCCATAGGGCAGGAATTAAACACTATAATCAAATTGTTCGTGCAACCATTTAGCATCTCATTTTCTTGCTGTGCAAGCTGAAGAACCACTTGAGACAGGCCATCTTGGAGAGTAACAGAGTGCACCAATAACTAACGTGGGATGAAAAGAATATTGATAGCCTGTGACAAGCAGCTTCCTGAGAAATGTTTCTTAGTCAAATAGAAGCAATCATTAAATATATGAGGGTCAGACAATTTAATCTGCTCTTTTTATATGGATTAGTTTAGGAAAGTAACAGAAGAGACAATTAATGCCTCCATAGCTTTTCATGCCATGACACTAGCTCATCATTTTTAAAACAAATACTTGAAAGATGATTTCCTATACTACTGAACATGGCCACACTCATTTTAGCAGCTATTAACAGAGCTGATAAGGGCTGACTTTATTATGAGGCACAATTACACATCCCAGAAAATCATTACAGTAAGAGCACAGACTATCTTTTAAACAAACAGATAACTAAATATTTTACATAAAGATTTAAACTCCAATACTTTCCAGACTGAAACCATAATCCTGGAGAGGCTCCACTTCCCTGTGCCATTACAAATCTTATCATACAATCAGATTTACGTCTAGGGACAGAACACTGGTGTCAGTGAAACACATACAGTATTTGAATGAAACGTGGTTACTGTTCAAGCGTGAAGAAAAGGCACATAAAATTTCAGGGCAGGAGGAGAATCAAAATAGAGTCTATAGAAAACTACTGTAGACTGAAAAAAGTAAGTATAACTTGGTTGGGAAAAAAACCATATCTCATTCTACAACTTAGTAAGGAACTACACACAACTAAAAGAAAGCCAGTTTAAATTTTCTGTTTAGGAAGTCAGAGCACAGGTCCACAAAGAATAATTAAATTAATCCCTAGAAGAATTTTTAACAGGTAAATTATAATTTCAATTTAGCCAAGATGCTAAGGCAAGGCTCCAGCTCCTGATGGAAAGTGCCACAAGCCATTTTCAGGCCAGCCACAAAGCTCTTGCAAGAAGCAGTCAACTGTCCAAGGCCACCAGACACCAGTCAGCAGCCACACAATCTGATCCAAGATTGCATTTCCAATCTGCTCTGCTACAGAAAGTCGTGCCAGTGTTACTGGGTTTTCCAGGACTCCTCAGGTAGCTGTTCAGACAGGACACAGCACTCGCACACATGGATCTTTCAGTACTTTGCTTTTCTCAGGTGTTTCCCTCTTGGCCCTTTCTGACAGTTGTTTGACAGATGATACAAATTGCCTGACACAGATTTTAAAGTCAGATATTTAAGAAAACGAATTACAGCTGATGTCTTTGGCATAATGCTTTGTGACACAGATAGTTAGGGAGAGTGACACAGCTGGAAAATAATGTAAGTTGAAAGCAATTGTAACAGCTCAGGATTCAAGGTGACTTTGTGCTATAAATCACTACTTTTATAATTGTTTTGAGATACGCTTTCTGGATGAGATACAAAGCCCAGGAGATTCAACAGGTGTGTTTCCAACTGAATTCTCAGGTCTAGTGAAACTGCAATTCCAAGTCCAAGCATATACAGAATTAGATTTCACAATTAGTCTTTCAAACCTCACTCCTTTGGCATTGGTTGCTGAGTATATACTTCCACCTCTTTTGTCTTTAAAGATGGAAAAGTGTTATTTGAGCTATAGAGGACAGGACATTGCACACATTTCCAGCTTTTCACATACTCATATGAAGAACTCCTTGCATGCTGAGCTAAATAAAATTCCTGATACTTTTTTCCCTAGTTTGTTCAATAGTGCAGTAGGACACAAGAGGAAAGCAAGTGCATGCCCTTGATGTTATTCAGGTTGGCAGCAACTGACCTGGTGCTATTACTCTGGAAGCTTTTTTGTGCTGGGTATACATTGCCCCAAAGACATTGGTCACCTACAGCAAAGGTAAAAGCACAGGTCCTCTAACTTCTGTTTTGTTGGTGAAACAAAGCAGAAGCAACAAAACATCACTTTCACCTCCAAAACCTACCACACCAGCCTGCACTCAAAACAACCCCCAAAAACAAATCAATCTGAAGACTGAGTGTAATACAAAGGAAAAGGAGGCCAAAAGAGCACTAAAGAAATAATTATGTGGTAATAGTAAACTTGATTTTTTTTCTTTTTTTTCTTTTTTTTCTTTTTTTTTTGTGATAGGCAGTTTAAACTTTATCATTCAAAGTTTTCAACTAGCATTTAAGAGAGAGGCATTGAACACAGCACCAGACTTGTTCTATGATACTTTGGCAAGACACTGGTGCACAGACACTGCTGACACCCAGGGCATATCTTTTATTCAGGTCAAAATAACTCTAAAAGAAGTGGAATCTGGAAGATTACCCAACTTAATTCTAAAAAAATCTTATTTAGACAACTGATACACTGTGTGTTTCATGTCTAGAAGGGGGCTGGGGTACAAAACATAGATCCTGATGGTCATCTGAAGGATTTTAACTTCTGAATAAGAAAAACTGGAAATTTATTTTTCCAATCCTACAATGCCATTAGCTTAAAATAAGCATAGAGTGCTATCATGTACAGAAAGGAGTAACAAAATCTGGCCCTGTGGTGCTGTGCAATAACTCAGTAAATCTGGCCCTACTTAAGTTTCAGGGGCCACCAACAGTGTGAAGTATTGCTCAGTGGGAGAAAACAAGGCAAATCCAGTCCAGAGTAACCCACCCATTTTAATTAAAAAGCAAGAATGGAATAAAGGTTGCTTTAGGCAGTAATGGTAAAGTTGAATTAACATCAATATGGGAATCTTCCATTTATCATCCCGGAACAATCACGTTTGAGCATATTTATTCTTTCTAAACATTTCTAAATTCAACAGTCTTAAATAAACACAAAGAACAGAAAGTTTCATGTTGGGTGACTAAAATGGCCTGGTTCAGCTCAGTTGCACAAGCTATTCATTGGCTTGGGGCAGAGAGACTTCACCAGGAGCTCAGGCTGCCTCAAACACCATCCAGTGGTTCATGGAGTTATTACAGGACAGCTTCTGCTCCTTCTGCATTTCTCTCCCTTTGCAGGGGAAGTAGTTACAAGTATTTCAGAAAACTGGACACACAGGAAGGAAACTCTACCTCAGCCAAAGGGGAAAACAGCTATAATAGAAACCTAAGGATATTGGGGTATAAAAACAGATAAGAGAAAAAAAAACCCCAGAAACTACAGCTGCCATTTTATAGCAGACTCGCAATAGATGACCTTCAACAACCTGAGCTAATGAATAAGGCTCTACAATGAGACAATAAAAGTGCTTCTGTGGCACAACCATGATCACTACACTGATTGGAGCAGGAAATTTTTATTTTAAAATTGCGTACCATGTAATTCACAGTCCCTTTGCATTTTAGTCCTGCTGTGTCCCTCAGAGAGCAATGTTCAGCACCACCCCATCTGCCTCTGCAAAATCCAGCTCTTCCCCATGAGCCCCAACCTGGTTCAGACATCCAATAGGCACTGAGAGACAAGATTAAGCAGCCATAACTAAAATGAAGGAAGGCAACATCACTGCTCTGTTAAGAAACAGCCAAGTTGTTGATTTCTTTGACAATCATTTTTTTGCATCATTTGGAGAAAAGATTCCTAGGAATTACAATGTCATTGACTGTCCTATTGTAACACAGTCACACAAGAGACACTGTTCTTTCCCTCCCTTCTCTGCCATCACAAAGAGCCTTGTTCTGCTATCAGACTTCCATGAGACATTTTACAAACATATTACTTGACTACATTGCTATATTTTACAGAAAACTGAAAAGGAAAACAGACTGATTCGTAAGACAGCATCCTAAAGCCTCTGTTTTTCTTGACTTCAGCCTAATTCCATTAATGTAATTGCCTTTTACATGTTTAACATTGTTTCTACTCATACACTTCAAAAGATTGAAAGAATTCACCCAGAAGGGCCCTCTGTAGATCAGGTGCAAACACCTGCTCCACCCCAGGCACACAAAGCATCTTATACAGATAGATATTTTGGCTCAGGTTGTCAGTTATGTCTGACCACAGTGAATTAACATTAATTTACATCTTACTGCACACTTGGTCCTTTTCACAAGTCACTATAATACCCTCAGCAGGAAGTTATGGACATTATTTGAACACATGGAAAACTGAGGCTGAGAATTTAAGTGTGTCTCTGTTTATCCATCTGGTAATCACCATTAAGATCTCAAGCACTTAGGTGAGATATTCTCTTCACAGCTTGCATCATCACACCATTGTTCCTAAATCATATGTTAGGAAGGGTACTAGCCTAATTAATTCACTTAATTTAATATGTTAGAAAAAGTTATTTCAAAATTTGCGAGGTGCATTTTCGAACAAAATACTCAGGTGTTTTCTAACTCTATTTGTATTTTACCATGTTGGTCCTGGAATATTTTGAAAGCTGTAAAATAAATAATTTCAATATTTATTTTTTAAAAGGGCAGCATATTATTCTAGGTCTTTAAACCATCAGAATTGTTGCTAAAGAAGAGAAACTAGAAATATACCCGAGAAACTAGAAAGAACCCGAGAAACAAACAAGCTCTATAAAAAGAATTCCTACCTATAAGGCTCTTACCTGCCAGGATCTCAGACATTCATCCCAGCTGCCATGCACAGGAAGCATGCCAGAGACCCTAATGGGAATGCTTATCTCAACAAAATGACCTCCAGCCCAGTGGTGGTTTAAAAACCACCAACACAGCTCATGAGATCCAAGGAACCTGACAGGATAACTTCTCACTTAGGCAAGTAAAAAACAGGGTTATGTCAACACAATTGTCTTGAATTTAATGTACCATAATTCACATGCTGGAAAGTCTTCATGGGATAAATCATATTTTTAAAGGTGGTTATTTTTTGTTTACATGTATGCACTCAGAGAAAAAAGGGTGTGGATCCAAGTACTAAGAAGTGTTGCCCAGTGAATAGCTGGGAACAGGGACCTGAGAGGGTTCCTCTGCGTGGGCTGTGAGGAGAGATGTGCCGAGGAGAGGATGCTCACACCCACAGCCTGAGGGCTGGCACACGGCAGAGCACCAGGGGTATCCTCACACCCCATCACAGCCACCCTGGGCTCTGCCCAGCCACAGGGCCATGGCAAGGCAGGTTACACCAAGGTAACACCAGGAAATATGTTTTGTTTCAAAGCCAGGTGACAGCTTAACCTTTGCAAGAGGAGAGAGGAAAAGAAGCACAAATAATTCAATAAATAGAGAGTTATAGCCTCCACTTTCACATCAGCAGTACTTGACAGCAGGTAACTTCTTCATTCCCCAAGCCTCAGAATGGGTAAGAGTAGCAGATAAGAACATTAGGTTATTCACATCTCAAATTGCAACAAAGTAATCAGTTACACCATCAACAGCAATAAACTAGTCAGCTGCATTGAAGTTAAATGTTCCATTGGAGCAAATACATACATCTAACAGCTGGTAAGTCATACTGCTAGCAGCTTCAGGAAGAAATCATTGCATTCTTTGTTTACATTTTAGCTGATTTCTAAGCCTTCAGCAATATGATTTTTTAAATGGGAAGATAGGAGATTATACAAAGGTTACTTGGTTTCAAATTACCATTATCCTACAGAATGTGATGCTACAGTGTAGTTTTCTCTGCTGCTATAAGTTATCTAGAAGCATTTAGGCACTATTCTACTTTATTCACCCACTTCTTTGGTTCCAAAATCTACTGGGTATTCAGGTTAGGAGTATGAAAATCCTATTCTCTGTGGTTGAAAACACTAGTGTAAATAGATGACAAATACTTTATGTGATTCAATGGGATTGTTCCATGCGCTTCACAGGTTAGTAATGTTTTCTTCACATAGACAACAGTATAAATGCTCTGATGTTTAGTTTGGTAGCCTAAACAATCCCTTTCCACACTAAAAAATTTGCAACAATTCATTGAAAGAAACTGAATTAAACATAAGATACTAAGCAATACTCATGGCTAATGGCTTAGATACTTCACTGGAAGCTCTGGCTTTTGATAGTGCAAGAGCAGGCCATATGAAACATATTTAAATAGTGCAACAGAACCTGCATGGGATGAGCAAACGTTTGTCAAGGCTCTCAGCAGTCCAAATGAGCACAGCTCATTGTTGATGCACTATAAACACTTCTATGGTCCAGGTTTCATACAAGCATTGATGTCCTAGTGACCCACACTGCACAGCAAGAGTAAGGAATCCACCATCAGGACTTCTGTGTTTCACTGAGCTCCAGAAAGGAGTCTGATTGCTCTCACAATTGTATTGAGGAATCAGGAGTTGCAGGCACTGAGACATGAGTCTTCTCTAGCTTACATCTGGTTTAAACCAGTACAAATAAGAGGGGAATCAGGGCCCAGATTCCTTTCTTATTTCTGTGGCCTACTCACAGCTGAATTTAGGCAAACTGCTTAACTAATCTTTACCAGCAAAGTCTCTTACTTTGCTGAGGAGCTAAAATGATATCTATCTACTTTAAGGGAACTAGTGTTGTCCAATACTTATATTTATAGAATATTTTAAAATAAATGTTGCTATTGAAATAAAAAGCAATATCACCCCCTTTTGTTTAGAGCAGCAAGCCAATGTGTAGGGAACTCTCTTTCCATTAGGAGAAATTGATGATAAAGTCTGCTCCTTCTCTGGCACAAACAAAATGCTGTTTCCCTGAACATAAGAGGAATTAGACAGCTGGAGATGGTTTATTTTCTCTTAATTCTAAGCTTTCTTTTCTCAGTATTCAACTTAAAAAGCTTTGACACTTCTCTCAAGTAAAGCCTACTAGTGTTCATGTGGTTCTGACTGATGTTTTTCTACTTCTTTTCCTTTCTCCTTAAAAGCTGCTTTTCTGCATCATTCCATCAAACCCTTGTGCTAAAGGAGGACTCTGCAAAGCCTCTCTGCCCAGCCAGGGAGGCCTCAGGTGTGTCTGTTCTGGGCAGTGCCAGTGCAGGAGGCTGGGGCAGCTCCTGGCGTTACCTGCCCCAGCCTCCATGACTTCTCCCTCCCTGACACTGGCATTGCCAAAGGCCCCAGGTTCCACCCACTGCAGCACAACCAGTTACTAATAACAGCTGCACAAAGGCAGATATCTCCTGGATATTCTTAACTGAGTCTTTAATTCCTTTTTTTCCTCCCTTATAGACACTTTGTGTTCTGATGCTCCCAGAAGTCCAGTGTGGTAAAGGCAGCTGAAAATATTCTTCTGTACATGTTCAACTAGGGCAGTATTTTGGGTATGGTTATGGATTAATCTGCTTTTTAACATAACAGATTTAACAGCATCTCCTAGTATAATTATAATAGTGTAAATGTGCTTTGAGCAGCATGGCTTTACACTCCACACTCCTTTCTACTGGTAAGGTGCTGCATTGCTTACCTGCCTATGTACAGTTAAGGAAATGAAAATATCATTTTCAAATGAAAATGATACTGCTATCAGCAGCAGCTCAGGTATTTTTAATGATACATTCTGTTTTACTGAACTAAATTATCTACTTACTTTCTGTTTCCCTCCCCACCCTGGACGTTCAAGAAATATTTAAATAAAATAGACTTCTGCTTTTGCTAGCTCATATGAAACATATTTAAACAGTACCTGCAAGAGATTAGCAAACATTTGTCAAGGTTCTCAACACTCACAAATGAGTACAGCTTATTAGTGCTACCTTTAATACATCTTTAAATAAATAAAATACTTTTATTTATACACTTTTTTTAATAAATAAAATACCTTTTCTTTTATTTCGCAATAAAGCCTATTACAAATCCTAACTCAGGGGAAAGAAAAAAATATCAAAGTAACTTTTTTTGTCTTCAGGAGGAATTCTGTTCCTCTGCAAGAAAAATCAGCACAATTATATTCCTAATGAGACTGTGATATTATATGGCATTGCTGTTGGACAGGCTTTCTAGTGACTTGTACTTGAGATTTTTATTAAGTAAGAAAATAGGCAAACATGAAAACATCCTTAGGTTTTAGGTCTCAAAGACACAAGATATACTTCCTTTAAGCAGGTGTACCTTCCTGGGCAGCTGTTTAAGATTAGTAAATTACAAGCTCAGGATTTTATTCTTAAATATGGCTAAAGAATAAACTCTTTAGTCTGGCAAGTTGGAGTCAAACTGCCACAGCGAGCACCTGTTGAGAAAGCCCATTATTTGAAGCTGGAGGTTCTGGGTGAAAAGATCACTGTGAATTAATTTTGGTTGCTTCACAAAACTCTCCATAACAAATGGTCTCTGACAAGGGTATCAGGGGACTTCCATTTGAAGGGGAGAAAAAAAGATTTTGTTTCTAGGAAGGTAACATAATCTCTGCAGTGACATTAAAACACCCCAGTGGCTGCACTTGCTTGAATGTCTCTTCTGAAACAGATTGTGTTTGCTTAGGTTACCAGGTATTAGGTTTTGGGAAGGGAAAAGGAAACAAATGATATCAAAATCTTATCTAAAAAGTTAGCTAAAAAGAATGTGGCCAGAGATCCATGAATCCTGAATTGTTAAGGCATTTATTTGCTTATAAGTTTAATCACAGATACATTTCTGGATGTTCTGGATTGCTATATGCATTGCCAAAAAAGAGGAGGAGGAGAAAAGAATAAACCAAAATAAAGGTTTTGCAATTGGCTAAATAAATCAGCAGCCTTCTTGTATGTGTAAGTAAGCTTACACAACAGTACGCTAAAGTAAGTAATAGTAAGGATAATAAGAATATCTGACAAATGTTTCTCTTGCTTGGTTGAATGAAACATTCTCTGTCTCTCTAATGAGAAGTTTCCATCCAAAATATACAGCAGCACTACCTGTCTGTCACCCCCTGATTAAATCTAAGGCCAAGCTTACCATCTGTTTGTGCAAATGAAAAGTTTGATATTCTACCTACTACTCTGCATGACCATTTTACTTAAGGGTTCCCTGCAAAATGATTTTCAGTTCTTTCAGAGATTATTTTTAGAGCAAAAAGAATTACCAGAAACCACTATGCTTCTAGGTAATAATTATGATCCAGTTGACTTTTATGCTTGATTTGTCAACACTTAGCCATTAATTTTACATGAATTACACTTTCTGATTCCTGCAAAACTGACTGTAAAAACTATAGGCATATGAAGATAATAAAATGCTCATAATGACTTCCTTTTTATGTGTGTTCTGTTTTTAAGGTAACCCAAATTATATCATCAAGATATTAATTGCACCTATACAAAAATTTGGGTGTGGTTGGATTCCTGTGGGTGCTAGAGGCTTGAGTCTATGGCTTGCAGAATCACTGAAGCCATAATAATGTTAGAATGTGGCCACATATTCTGAGAAATAAAAGTAAAAGAAGAATTCTAAGTAAATCAGATCCTGCACTTAATTTATGGTACAGGTAAGAATCCGTCTGGTTTGACCACGAGCAATATAATCTTTCCAGCTTTTGCAGAATCTCTGTTTTACAGCACGGGCCACATGACAGCCACCTGAAGAAACAAATACTGGTGTTCTTCTAATTCTTTCTAAAACCCAGACTGATATATTGATATCATCCCAGAACAGAAATATTAGAAGTGTTCAAGCAGTGGTGCATAGTTGTTGTAAATGAAACTGATAACCTGACCTGTTTGGAGCTGGATGTAAACTCTGCATTGAAGAAATGTATGGCAGCTCCATTTAGCTGCACATGCCTTTGACAACAGCACAGTCCTGCAGCCCTCCTGTCCTCCCAGAGCCTTCCCAAGGACGGATGCTCCAGGGAGGAACTGACTGCACAGACCCTGACCACTATAAACTACTTCTATTTGAACCAGTTGAGGGCTTCTTTCACCCAATTTTCTTTTCTACTCAACCTCAGGTATCTGATGTAACTCTCATATATATCTCTTCAACCAATAGATTTATTCTCTTGTCAACTCCATTATTCATCTAGCATAAGGCATGAAGCAATGGGCAAAAGAGAAAAAAAGTCCCATAGATGTTATTTCATCTTTAAAAGACAGAAAAAGATGAAATATTTCTAATAATACCCTTGTGATTCTATTATAGCACATTAAAAACACAATGCACACCAGAAAAGTATGAGCAGTAGGAAATCTGTAATATATCACTTGTTTTTTTTCTTCATGTCTCCAAAATAAACTACAACTTTCCCATGTTGAAAAGGTCTTGCTTAAGTTAATAAAATCTGTCACTTTCCATAATGCTTGATTGGAAGAAAGTCCACAGGTGCAGTATTCTGTTGTTCACAGCTTGGGAAGTCAAGGCTTATAATAAAAAGCCTTCTGTGTTATGGTCCTCCTTCCCCATCAATTCACATCAAGTATTATTAGAATCATCTGCCACCTCAGTGGTGCTTCCTCTGTGCTCAAACTGCAGAAGCAACAATGACATTTTACTGCTCTGCAGGTGCTGCTGTGTGTGGTCAGGGACACAGAAGTGTGGCCTGCTATTGTTCTCCAGCAGCACTTTGATCTCAAACACAAAAAGCACAAAAAGCCACAGAGCTGCCTGCCCTATTCATTCTTATGCTGGGCTGATCCTAAGCGCAGAGAGAAAGAAGAGGCGACAAGAGCTGGGCAATCCATAATATTTATTTCAACAAATGCTTCAAATCTTTTTAAACATCATAAAAACATGGCTCATTAAACTACAACAGCCTTGAAATTGTGTTATAAAACCACAAAACAAAAATCAATACTTCTGCTGAAAAGGAGGTAATGAAATATATCGAGTTGGTTGAAAAGTGCTTTGTATGAATCATAATATTATTATGTGCACATCGCTTCTGCTCCCAATACTTAAAGTTAACAAACTGGGGAGTGTTTTCTATCCCATCACTTAAACAGGTGCCACAAGGTGATATTTATCAGTTATTTTCCAGACTTGATCCTTCTGCCATAAATAAGGCTGGGATACAGAAGGCTTAGTAAAAGGAGATCAATCCAATGCATATTTGCTACCTGAGCTTCAGCTGTTGTATTATTTCACAGTCTGATCGATACTGTGCTCCACAACAGTGAGGGAAAAAGCCACAGCATCACCCTGATGAGTCACTGTAGGTGTACTGCTGAACCAGAAGGAGGTAACATTTCTGGTTTTATGAAGACTAAATTTAGTTTGTGGTATTTAACCACTATTAAATAGTTTAACGCTCGCTTTCAAGTCTTTTGCAGTGACTTTTCCAGATTTTCAGCTGTTACATAAAGTCTTCTGGAATCAACACTCCCTCTGCTGAAACAAAATCTTGTGAAATACTATTTAGAACTCTCTCTCTTTTTTTTTTAAACTGGGGTTATTGGTCTGCTAGTGAATTCAGGAAAATCTGGTACTTAAAAGTATTTTGACACCGAAAATCATATTTTTTTCAGGAAAAATCAACTATAAATACCTTGAAACAATAAAAAAGGAAAAAGAGATTGAATAGTAACTAAATGAGAGTAGCCAAAGGCTCAGCAGCTACTAGTAGCCTCTGTACTCACTCTCCTCAGAAATAAACCCCCAAACCTGCCAAACTCTGTTTGTAATGTAATCAGAAGAGAGCAAAAGCTTCCCTCTATGAAATTAGTTCATTTCAAAGGACAGTGCTATATCCATACAAGTTTTTCAAGATAAAATAAAGAAGAAAACTATATATCAAATCAATTGATGGAGGACAGAGGGAACTAAAAGCAGTTTTTAAGACTTGTGTAGAGTACTTTGACTATTTCCACCGAAAGAGAAAATGGACAATATTCAACAGAGTCCAACCTGGACTCTGGGAAGAGAGGAATACAGAGCATAACCTGAGACCTCTGAACATCTGAAACAAGGTTCCTGATTTAGGACAAGCTCATCCAAAACACTTCCATAGTTGCCACTGCTGTAGCCAGAACCTTTTCTGCACATCGCCTATATATGGAGCTTACAAGGCAGACTGAGCCATTTAATGCACTTCAGCCATTTCAAAGGCTCCTGTCTGCAGACCAGGATGCATGTCCACCCCATCATTTTAACAGTTATGGTGGCACTGGGAACACTCTTGGTGCCCTCTCACTACGAGATAACAAAAGCTTCATTTTATACCCGAGCAGAAAAATCTCACTTCCTACAGCACATGAGCTTCTCATCCCAGCTGGGGAATGGCTCTGCAGAAGCTGAGGAAATGCCATCCTGTAAATGAACATCTCAACTTCCCTCTGGCATAAGAATGAATCAACTTCTCCAGTTCCAGCAGGGAGCCTTTCCAAATTATGCTTTGATTTTACTACTTAACAGGAGGAGGAGAAAAGGTGCTACAGCTGGTAGCTACTGATATTTAATCTTACACTTATTTTTACTTTATTGTTTTCTATAAATAGTCTTGTCTTTCACCAGCTCTACTGCTGTTAGAACCTTTTCCAGTAACTGTCAGCATTACACAGAGCCTTAACCCCTGAGAAGGAAAGAAAGAAATGAGGGGGTGGAAGATGAGAGACAACTACTAATCCTGGAAAGAGACATATCACATCATCACAGGACTCCCTGCCACTTCAGAGTCTTCTACAGTAACCAGCTGTACAATGATCTCATTTGTTTAAGGCTGAATCTCCCCAAAATGCTATTTGGAAATGCTGCAGCCTGGATCTGACCCTCTACAAAAGGCTAAGAGTGAACTGCCTGCATCCCCCACAGCCACATCCCCTGTCAGCTACAGGTACCTGACAGCATCCTGGCTCCACCAGCACACTGCCCCTGACACCTGGATGCATAAAAACTAATCACACAATGGACTCATTTTATTTATCAAATCTGATTATTTGATCATTCCAACACAGAGAAAATTACATTATTAACTTTTAAACTTCATCTAATAAGTGGCAAATAACGTATTGAGGTACCAACAGAGCACTTCCAGATGTTCCAGTAGATGCTAAAATGCAAAATAGCTATGTGTTGGCTATTTTGGAACCATTTATGTTCCCAGAGAGTAGCCAGGTATATTATACACACATTGTAAAAGAGCAGTGAAAACAATTTCCTACCCAAATAACCAAAATAAGCAAAAATAAAGGTAAGGAACTCTTGTTAGGGTCATTTTACAGAACACATCAGGAGATTGGAGCAACTGGCTGAGGTCACACGTGCCCAGAACCAGAAATGAAGCTTCCATTTCCTAAATTATTTTAACCACAGGTGAAACATCCAGATAAACCTCCAAGGTTCCAAATCACTTATAATTAAAATGTAATACATTCCATTCAACAGTGCTAACAGTAAAGGAAAATGTGTGCATCAAGCCAGTGCATCCTTAGAGAGGGAAAACAACAAAACCAGGGGTTCAAACAGCACCAATGCGGGAATTAAATTCCAGTATTGTTGTTAACTTTTCATTTTCACTAATGGCTTTTAAGAAAGCCAGACATCTTTCCTCAATCCATTTTACCTTTTCCCTCCATTTGACGAATATTGATTTTCATTTCCTCCAAGTTTAAGTGCATTGAATGCTACTGTGACTGGTTTGCTTGCTTTTTTGTTTGTGTCTCAGCTTTATTGAGGATGCCAGCATGAATGCATACAGCTTTCAAAAGAAGGAATTGGTTTAATAACTTAAGATCCAGGAGAGAACACAGGGGCCCAGTCTACTTTTTGTATAGGTCATGCAAGAAAAGGGACTCTAGGTGCCTGTCTGATGTCAGTAAGGAGACTGCTGAAGTAATAGCCTCCGTGTTTTAAGCTGTTACTGCTGTGCTGTGTCACAACAGGACAAATTATGGAATGTTCTCCCCCCAGTTCAGTGCAAATTTAGACATACTTCAGTGGCATTTAAAGCTAAGCCTATTTTGTAGGCAGTTGTCCCTTTAGGAGGCTTGGTTTGGAAGGTAACACCTCATGAATTTCTGGCTCAGACAAGCTGTAGCTTTATGAATTCTTTTCTGCTTGACTCACTGATACATAAGCTCAATCTCCTTTTGTAAAATGATCTCCTTAAGCTTTGCAAACCTGCCCAGTACATTTTGGACTCTTTCTTATTATAAATAAGGAACAAAATAAGAACTGGTTCAGTCTTTGTGGTGATATGAATGAAGAGTTCTCATGAGATCTATTCCACCCATTCAAATATAGAAGGGATAAAAATCTCAGTGGACAGGAGTAAACATCTGAACTGAAAGGGAAAGAAAGTAACACCTTAACCCACCCCATCCAGCAGTACAAAAATTGTCTCAGGCACTCTTCAGTTCTAGAAGCCAAAATAAGTTCAGCTGACTTAAGCAGGGGGTTAAGCTGGTTTATGTGTAACAGCACCAGAGGTCTGTGCTGATGTTAAGGGTTCCCCACAGCTGAGCTCCCTGGTGGCTTCACCACCACAGACTGCCCCGTTCTCAGCAGCAGCTCTGACACCAGGTGCTGAGAGGACTCAGCACCCAGGCTAGACAAGTAAATAGACACATCAACCTCCAAAATCCTTTCCGTCTCTCTACAAAATTTGCTTTCTCTGGATCCTCTAAGCACCAGAAAAATGGAGTTCATATGAATGCACATTTAGTACTGAACATGATTATCCACTGAGTTATTGAACATATGAAACAAATGTTAGCTTCACTAAGTATTAACTGACATTTTAAAATCCTGACAAAAGTAAAGCAGTTCAGAATTATTCACTGCTAGAGAAAACTGATTCTCAAAACAGGCTTAAACAGGCAAAAATACTTAACATTCATCCAATTAGTCTCACTGCCTTCACTTTGGAATAATCTTTAATAAAAAACGTGGGGAAAAAGAAAGAAAGTAGCGATGAGCGGGTTAAATCCATTATAGTGTGCCAGACCACTCCATTTTTTTGCTTTCCATATTCAATTCTAAATAGTTCTCATGTTGCACCACCTGATGCCAGGTGCTTCAGGGCTTCTGCTATACCCACCTGACACTGTGATGCTGCATTTTTAAGACCTTTAAATAATGAAAATAGACCTTTGCACTTCAGCACTCTGCTGGCCAAGAAAACTGTCTGTACAGATGATGTGAATGTCTACTAACATGGAGAGACTTCTTTTGAAATGAAATGGCACCAGAAGTTTCAGGGCTGATCTTTCCAGAGAGAATCTTCCTCATTAGCAGCAGTGACCAGGTATAACATGGGTGTGGACATGCTTTTGGTGCCAAACTAACCTGATTTTAAAGTTCCTTAAAAAGACAGTAACTTCTGAAAGTTCAGAAGAGCTTGCAGCTCGGCTTAACAAATTAACTGCTATACAAAGAAAGATGGCATCACTTTCTCACTTTGCAGCCCTCCAGTGGGTGTTCTCACAGGTGTACTGCCTGCTCTGAGCCTTACAAGATGCTGGCCTCACTCACCACACAGAGCATTGCACAGAATGACTGCAACCTTCATGTGTTCCTCACCAGCTCCTGCCATGCCAGACAGACTTGGGCACTAAAGAAAACTTCTCCTCCCTGCTCTCCTTTTTTCACTCTACTGCTCCCCTTCACATATGACTGAGAAATTTTGCCTCTTAAGAAATTTAGCTTGTGGATTCAAAATACATGTCTAAGTTAAAACAGAAGATAAAATGGAAAATGAAGAGACACGTGGTAAGACAAAATAATAATATGATTTAAACCAGAATTGTCATTTTAATCACTATCATTCCTACACCTCCTTACCTGTAAGATATTTCAGTCACTGGATGTGGTTCAGAGCATCCTGATATCCCATGTCCCTGGAACAAGATCTTCCCAGGAGGAATCACCATGCATTCACCATCTTCCAGGCATCTTCTAGGCCATTGTCAAAGGGACACAGGGACTTGCTCAGGGTAACCATTCCAATATTAACTGTGACCTGAATGTAAAACCCAGAAATATTAAATCTGAGAATCATAAACACAGCAGTCAGTAGCTGTTCTCAGCTGAACTTCCATACTTTCCAATTATTCCTGTTCTTGCCTATTAAGATTCGTATTTTCAAACCTCTGCTACTCAATGTTTTGTCTAGAGATACATATTTATATAATAGCCTGTGTTGTAGGTGGAATCTTTAAGTCATTATGTTCCAGCTTGGTAGTTAACAGATAGATTGCTTCTAGCTTGTATAAATAATTATACCTACTTATTTGCAAAACATTATTTTAACTTCTGTCAACATGCATTAAGAGAAGGAAATTTAAAAATTTTTAAAAAGTTATTTTGATTGGGAAACAAACAAACAAACAAACACACCCCAGCCGAAGAGGAACAAACCTGAGTAATTACTGCACACTGACAGGAAACAAACCTGCAAAGCTATGGAACACTGGCAAGGAGACAGCAAAACAGAAATGTCGTGCTACAAAGTCACACCTTCTCCTGCCAAGTAAAACTGGCCTCCTGGAAATACACAACCAGATAAATTGTGACTTCAGGACTTTCAAAAGTAGGAAAAATGGGCAAAACAAGCAGCAACCCTTGCATTTTGATGGTCAGCAAATACGCTTCACAAAGCAGGAACCAAATGAGGCATTTGTTGCCTGTTGCAACTGGGAGGGCTTGCAACCTGTCCCCAAGCCTCAAACTAAAGCTCAGCCCAGGAAGAAACAGTGAAATTCAGCAGACTTTTCTCTGAGAATAAGGTTTAGGATTTGGTCGCCATCAGCACACGAAAAAATCCGAGCGATTTGCTGCTTCCTCTCCCTTCTCACGCCTGCCCGGCCAATACGGAAACCTCATTCCTGCCCTCCCCATGTGCTGCCCCGACTCTCCCTCCACTCCGCCGGTATCGCGGGTCCTTTTGACGAGCTCTTCCCTGCGTCTGCCCCGCTACATCTGCCCGGTGTGCCCAGCCGGGCTGCTCCGCGCCCGGGCACCGCGGCCTCGCTTCCCCGCCCCGCTCCGCGGTGCCCGGGCCGGCGCTGGCAGCGGC
>VWYI01048742.1:1613-34293 GCA_013399455.1 Anthoscopus minutus | reverse complement strand
TCTGACTTTGTCAGTGGTTTTCTTTCTTTCTTTTTTTCTTTTTTCTCTATTTTTCCCTTTCCTAATAAATTGTATTTCTGACTTGGAGTCTCTCACTGGTTTTGCTCTCAAACCAGAACAATTATGTTAAGCACTGCCAGAAGCCACATTTCTGTTACTGAAGAAAGCTAAAGAAACTTCTACCTTGGCACATGTTCTGTCTTTAACCTTACTGGTCATTACAAAATTGTTATCTTTTAGTAACAGAACTCTCCTTAGACAAATACGGGTAACCAAATAAAAGTGCTGGCAAGTTGCCTTAGGATCTGAGCCTGGCTTCACAGACCATCCCTGTTAGTTCAGAAATGTAGTAGCTGTAGAAAAAACTGAACTGCAGCTGTCTGAGTGGTTTTATCACTATGTATAATAAGGATGAGGAAAACTTGCTTGGTCAGACACAGTTGCAGAAACAATATAGAAATAAATAATGTGTTATCCTTAATTTCATCTGCATTTCTTCCATTTTTTTCAAATTCTAACCCTTTACTTCCCAGCTCTTTTCTCTTCATAAATGGGTTTTTTCCTGATGCTGAAAATCATTTTACTTCCCCATTAGAGTAAAAGACTCATACTATGTATTTAGAGCAAATTGTTCTTTAAAATATGCTTCAAATTAACACATTATTTCATCCCTTTAGTCAACTGATGGTACTACATTTTTCGAGAAGGATGACTTACAGCTAGTACAGGTGTGTCTAAGGAATTTAAATTTTATTTAGGTCATAAAATTAGAAAAAAGAGACCTTACTGAAAAATGTTCTGACACTTGCAGTATTACAGCAACATTTCACACCCATTTAGAGTTTTCTGTTTGAAATTAAATTTTAGTTGTCTGAGGTTAATTTAGGTTCATAGTGACTTCAGGAGTTTTACCACTGAATTCTGAGTCATGAGGTTTTAACAATATTTACTGATTTTTAAAGATGTATTTTTTCTTTTCTTTTTTAGGAACTAGTTATTTTGACTGGAATAGTCTTTTTTCATTTTTCTGGTGTGTGACTTTTTCTGTGTACATTTGCTTTACACCTACACATTTGCTTGGTAAAAATATAACAGACAACATACTTAGGAATATTTTTTATGTGGTTGGATATAACACTCCAGATGTTGCACATTTTAAAATGGCTGAAAAAAATTCATTAAGAAGGCTCAAATATAAAAAAATAAAGGTAAAATGGAAAATATCCGACTTTTTTTCCTGTTGTTTTCTGTTTTCTTTTTTGTTCAGATTGCAAGTAGGCTTTCAGAATGGTTTCTTATATACCAGAGAGAAAAATAAAACTTGGAGAATAAAAGTAAGTCTTTCCAAAACAGTTTGCAAAGTGAAAATCAAAGGTAAATAGGAAACCAAACAAACTAAATTAGAATGTTTTTGGGATTTATGGAAGTGAAAAATGATGAGTTTTTTGGCTTTCAGAAACATTCAGTGCTTAGCTGAATAGTCATAGAGAGTATCCTGCTCATCAGTGTAGTGTCAGGACAAACATAAGCCATTCATTCAAGAAAACATTACTTTTCATTAGAAAACCAATTCAAATAGGACTTCTTGGATTCCTTGGATTTCAAAATGCAAAAGGAGATACTTCTCCCTTTTCCCCTAAATCACTGAATCAAAAATGTTTATTCTTTTACTCACCCATGCTTCCAGGCCTTGGTGAGGAAAAATACATAGACCTAGGCATCTGGGAATTAATAACTAAGTAGTCAGTATGCACATTCCTAGTCATTTAATGAATATTTTGCAGCTTACATTCCATATTATTTTTGTTTTTTTTTATTCCAGTGATGGTATTTTCTCCAAACCTCTCAAGTCTGTTTTTCATTTCAGTTTTACTATAAACCATCTACTACTTTTCAGATTGCTGCTTTATATTCTTTCCTACAAACCTTTCACTTTTTTCCCCTCATTTTTTTCTCCTAGACTGAAATTTCTTTGAAACATGAGGATTTGCATTTAAACTTTCTTTAGTTCTTGTTGTTGCTGCTGTTGCTTGGTTTCCCTGTATTTCTGAAAGCCCTGTATCTGCCTTGTTTATTTCAGTCAGATAAACTGTACAGCTGCTTTCACACATGAATATGCTTTTTTGCTAAAAGATAATAGATATTAAACTATACCACATTTCCTTTTAAATTTAAGTCTTATATCTGTGTATCTGTCTGATATACCTTGATTTTGACAAAAAAATTGGAATGAAAGTTCTGTTGCTGAACACTGATGAACAAGTTATTTGCCTTATCCAGCCTTAATAACTGACATCTATTTCTGTGTCAAAAGGATGGTTTAGGTTGAAGATATAATTTCAATTTTATACCTTTGCAATTTTTCTGTTAGGAATTGAACCAAGTAATCTGTTGCTTGCAATTTGTTAAGCAAAATAATGAGCTTTTACATTTTTTTTCCATTTTTACAGAGTATGTAAAAAAATTACAAAGGACTTTGTTTACTAAAATTTTTTACTAAAATTTACTACAATTGTTTACTAACAAGTTGAATTTAGGACACCAGTTGGAAAACAAGGGAGTACTCACAGAAATCTAAGTCACAAAGTATCTTTAAAAACTTCTTTTTTAACCAGTCTTTTGTACTTTTTGCCATGTCTTTTGTTTCTAATGTATAGGCAAGGCCTAAGAAAAAGGGGTAAGAAAACATTTTACATCATAAATTACAAGTTTGTTTTATGAATTAATGAAAAAAGTGTTAAACCCCAAAATTAACAAGCAAAGACTCAGCAACATAATCTTTGAGTGCTTTATTCTGAAATACTAAGGCATTGCTGACCAGATTGACTTCTAGCTGAGTTGTAGCTAGAACTTGCTGGATCAAGTGGAAATTTTAGTTTTAATTCATGCATTGTTGATATTCAGTTCTTGCTTCCCAACCAGAAAATGGTGGCCTCCCAGGGAACTTTGTGAAGGTGATCTTAAGTTCACAGACAGTGTTGTCAAGATGCACAGTCAAGAAATGTCACTGAGGCTCAAGTAGTAAATTAACTGTTTAATCCAACATCTCCTGTCTTCATTAGAGAGAAAAACTAGCTTTGCATTTTTACAACTTGAGGTTAAAAAGAAAACTTTTTCCATGGATTTTGAAACTTTCTGAAGAAAAGAAATTGCTAATAACTTTTAGGGGTTTTTGATCAAGACTATGTGTTGTGCATATAAAACTGAAAATCTGAGCTCTGTGCTGAAATTTTTGTCTGCAAATATCCACCAAATACTCTCATGCTTTACCTTTAGCCTTTGAAATATTGTGTCTTCTGCCTCAGGAAACCTAATTTACCTTTTTGCCTTCAGAATTAATCTGCAATTTCTTCCTTTAAAATATACAGTGAAAAAAGTCCCTATATAAATTTTGGTTTAAGTGATTAGCCGTGCATCTCATAAAAATCACATGGAAAAGAAAGATGACTTTGGAATCTAATGCGTGCTGACAAGTGTCAGCCTTTTCCTTCCTACTCCCTAAAAGATGCAGTGACTGTTTGCCTGACAAGGATGGGCCTGAGCTCTCGTCAAGTATGAAAAACACTGATTTGTGCTTTTCTGAGAAAGACTGACAGACACAAAGGTACTCTTTCATTCTCTTGTTGGATTGAGTCCTGAACATTAATTTAAGAACCTTTATGCTTATTTTACAATTGCCATGGATAGAGGGATGTACTTTGCATATACTTGACAAGAGAGAAGGAACAATATCTTTCATTGATATAAACCAGTGAGTTAACAAAGTTCAATGGTAAAAATGTCAGTGGCTTAATAAGATTTAATGGTGAGGCACACATCATTATGTACCTCATAGAAGACAAGGTCAGATGAAGCTCTCAGGGAAGACCCCATCACTGAGTCATGAGGTTCAGAAAGGATCCCATAGTGTTCTAAACTCCTTCTTAGAGAGAATTTAGATGCTACAGGACCCAGTCCCAGACTTGGTCAATGGTTTTGGGGTCCAGCAAAACTCCGACTTAAGGCTGTGGGAAAAATCCCCATAGTTGTGGCGAGTAAAATATCACCCACAATGCCTCCCTGAAAAGTTATATGGTGATAAGACTAGAAGGTTCCATAGTTCCTTTGTTACCATTGGTTATATTTTGCTGCATTATTTTACATACTTATAATCCTAAGCTGTTATTCACACCTTCCCCTCAGACACTGCCTCTCACGTACCTTATACAAATTTGTAAGCCACCCTGGCCCTCTCCCTTTCTAGTGCACCCTGTACAGTTGTTCAGTTTATGTATTTGTTGTTTTGCTATTAAAAGCTTTTTGTTTTGGATCACTAAATCGTGCCTGTCCCTTGTTTATTTTGCCATTCCTTTTTTGGTCCTCTCACTGAGAGTCCTTGTGGTAACACCCAACCAGACCATCCAGGCCTGACATGTTACAAATGGTTTATGCCTAAGGGATCGTTTGTACACAATCAATCTTTTATACCACTTAGATAAAATTTCAAAGTTTATTACACTATTATTTACTGAAAACCTGTTGTGGCAATGAAGCTCTGGGTTACAAGGAGTAATCGTGAGAGGCATCCTTATTTAGAGGGCGCTCATGCCATGCAGAGGACTGCCATACTGAAGGGCTCAAAGGGTCCTTGGCTGCCTACTTCTACTGGAATAAAATGAAACAGTCATATTTATGTATCGGCAGTATGTCTAGGTCACTGTTGCAGACAGCTTTTGGCTACCCTGTTGCTAGCCGTTCCCCAAGATCCATAGTCAGATGGATGCAGCTATCATCCTCACTGGTGGTGAGAGGGATCGATCTATTTATGCTTCAACATATTTTACACATAACGTAAAAGATTCCTGTGAAAACTGTTCTGGCATCCCTCTCCCCAGAAAGGCTTTACCTAGCAGCCAGTCAGGGCAGAGAAAGCCTCCACGATCGCCGGACACAACTGGAGCCATTTTCTTTTGGTTATCTTCTAGTCAGCGGGGGCACGCTTGTAGGGTCCACTCGGCCCCTTCCCCCCCAACCCCGCTTGCCTTTTCTCCCCCGTGGTCCTGTCTCACTGCTCGTACCTGCTTCGCCAGGCTCCACCCTGCCCCCAGACCAGCCTCTCACCGCCACGACCCCCGACGGAGCGGGCGCCGCCGCTGCAAGCGGCCCCACCGGGCCTCCCGGGCACGGCGCGGCCCGTAGCGACCAGCCCGCCGCACCGCCCTGTGCTGGATGGTGCCTGAGCCGCCGGCCTCGCCCCTGGGAGCCTGCAGCTGCTCCAGGACTGCGCCCGTGGCCACGGCAGCCTCTTCCTCACCGACGGAGGGAACACGCAGCCTGCTGCTGTTCGGGAATCGCGCCATGACCGCCCCGGGAGCCACGCAGACGCACCGCGGTTCGCAGCACGCTCCGCCTGCTAAGCCGATGCCAACAGCTGTCGGGGTTCTTAAGGTAACGCTGTCCCTGCGCTTCTTTCCCCCTCTCTCTTTTTTCCTTTCTCTGCTCCTTTTTCTTCAGTAGGAGCCCTTACCCCCTTTTTTAATCAATAAACGGTTCCCAGATATAATCTTGCCGCGTTTGCGGTTTATCTTCGTCCGAGAAAAAAAAGTCCGAGAAAATAAAAGAATCCTCGCCGACTCCCGCTTTTACAGTGGAGCGGGACAGGTGGTTGTGGATTAAACGGGAGGGAAAACATCCTCACAGCTGTGTAAAAAATGCATGTAGCAGAAATGGATTGAAAATAATTTTTTTTTTTTAAGAAATACTTTAATCAAATGTGTACTTGCAACTAGTCATTTTCTGATAATACCTTTTGATTATCATAGCCCATGCTAGTTATTTTTGTTTTGTTCTTGGGAGGGGTTTGGTTTGGTTTAAAACCCATCGAATCTTTTTTTGTTCCTCTTCTATTTTGAACCCTCAATTTGTCATAGCTCCGTTTTCTGTTAACTATAATAATCATTTATTAGAGTGGGTTAATCCCTTCTACGAAGAAAATGGCATCGCATTTTTATTGATACCCAGTGTTACATACTTCCTGGAGAAAAGAACAAAAATCAGGTTGTAATGTACAGACTTTTTTCTTTTAGTTTTCTCCAAACTTATTAATATGTTGATGTGACTACCATTAAGACATCACCAAAAGTAGGATAAAATAATAGAGGTACATTAATATGGAAGATAGTAATGCATAAGTACTTCCATATGAATCAAAGAAAATTATTTAGCTTAAGCTGAAGTAGCACAGGGACAGTAGTTGTGTGACTTCTACAGATGTAATTTTTGTATATCTGATCAAAATACTTAATAAGTTTTGGTTCTGTTCATAGATATAAATTATATCCACACAGAGCGATTAAGAGAACTGATTTATTTCCAAAGAATTTTTGTGCAATTTTCCTGTCCTGGATTTTCTGTGAATGTACTAAATATTTTTAATATATTATTTCTGATATGAATTTATTTATATTTTTAATTATAGAGAACATAAAAGGTAGCTTATAAAAAAAGGCTTCTGAGATTAAAAAAATCACTTATGATACATTAATTAATTAATAATCATTTACCAATACAATGTGAATGATTTTATTAAGTTTATTTGGAAGCTTATTTTTTTGCAAACACATAGTAAATTATTCATTGTAAAAATAAAATGAATGAATTTATACAATTCATCTATAACAGGCACCAGAAATAGGATTATATATGATAAAGTCAGCTCTTTTATTATTATACTCTTTATTTTGTTATTTTATTGTTTAAGGTGTTGTGAAGAACCTTTAAGTACACTCAGCTATTTAAAGGTTTTAAAAAGGATATTTGGACTAGTCTTTTGCTCTAAGATTTCCAGAATAAATTCACTGATAATACAGGAACAAATAGTGAATATAGCCCACAGATTTTGACAAAATACTTCTCTTTTTTCCCATCAATAAAATGCATTCATTTGCCTGCATTATATTTTGCAAGAATGAGTTTTAATTACATCAGTGTTTTCAACCAAAATCTGTTCTTGGGAAGTTTTGTCTTTCTGTTTTCTTCATTTGTGATACGCAGCAAAAAATTTGCAGATTTGTTGCAGCCATTTATTCCCTGGAAAAAAAAATCCACAAAAAGCCCCCAGCCTTTATAAAATACCTGTGGGTTTTTTTCTGTTTGCTGTGTATTTCCAGTGTTGTGGGGAAGTCCCTTGCATTAAAAAAAGAAGCCTGCTCCTAATTATTCAATATTAAATCAATGAGTGTGTGAATAAGAGAACTATGCTGAATTTTTGACCAATGGGGGTATCTTTTCATGCTTGGTAAAGATGCAGTATAATCCTGAAAAATGACTGTTAACTGATAAGCAGATTTCCATGGAAAACACATTTCTATTGAAAAGCTTATTTAGAGAAAGCCTGCTCCATGATCTTTGCAGACAGAGATTTGAGACTGACTTGTCTGTAATTTCCAAATCTTTCTTATATCCTTTTTTTAAAATGTAGGTTTTTCTTCCCCTTTTCTACATAAACTAAATGAATCATGTTCTAACACCAGTAGTTGATTTACCTTGTGGAAATTCAGCTGCGAGACTGCATTTTCAATTCCTTTTTCTAAACATTATTTTAACTCTGCTTATTTGTCCTAGAATTTAAGGTCATGTAGATTTTTAGCAATTCTGAATGATTTGTTGATGCCTTTGATACTACAATATTTGCATTCTGACATTTTAAACTCTGCCACTTTTCCTTTGTTTGGACTTCTATAGAGCTTATCTCAATTTCTTTATGCTCTCTCATGCTTTTATTTTGGTGCATTTTGCCTACCCATGTTCACAAATTGTCACATTTTAGTATCCTTGAGTCATATTCTACTCATAGTTTATGTTAATTTGTCTTTGCTCCTTGACAAAGGCAATAATATATGTTTTAGAGAATTGTATCTAAATACCAAAAATGCACAAGAATGTGAACTTTTCTTTGAAAGAATATTCTTCTGCATGTTATGTTCTGTTAATGCTGTGAAAGGAAAAGAAGATAAACAGTTAAATACTAGAAACTTAAAACTACTAGAATAAGACAATATATATCTCCCAGAAGAATCTTTGTTTCCATTTGTAACTATAACTCTTTTCTAAGTTCCTAGAAGCCAGAAACTTTCTATGAGAAGTAAAATTAAAGGAAATTACTGGTAACATCATGAATATGCAGGATTGGACTGAATATTATAGACTATACTTCAAATCCTAAGTATTTTCTTTTCTTGTGTTTTTCTACCTTTCCTTGTCTTCTTTTCCTCCATTTCTAGTTTCAAGTTGCACCCTATTTGCTTCTGGTTTCTTCTTTTACCTGCTTTTCTGTCTCTAATTTCTGTAATGGGTTTTTTAAACTTCTTTATGTCCCCAGCTATCAGACTATTGTCTATAGAACTATTGGCAACCACATGAATGGTTCTGACTCAGAAATGGTCAGAGCCTGTTTTCAGGCAACAAGAAAGGAAAACAAACCCTCATGTATATGATTTTTACTAAACTTAAATAATTTGTTTCTATGGTTATCTTTCTGCAGTCAATAAGTTTATTTTCTTCATTGTGATATATTTATTCAAGATACACATTTATGCAAGAACTATTTGGATAGCTTGTCCATCTAGAGAATAACACCTGAATTTCTTCTTGAAATTCTAGATGTGTCTTCCTCTTGAAAAAGTACCAAAAATGAAATAAAAAAATGCTAATTATCTCAGAATAACTGGAATTAGTGATTGTAACTAAGCATTTTCAAAGGCCTTGTTTCCTCAGAAGAAAATAAAAGAACATTCTGACAGTGATTGTTTCAAAATGACACAGGCTGCTTGTGAGCGTGACTGATATGCCTTTAGTATTTAAATTATCTCAGATTATGCTGTATCTCATAACATTTTCATATCAAATGCAAAATTTCATAACTGAAAATAAGCAATTTGAAATAATTCAACTACTTTATAAATACATTTACAAAAACCATTTAAAATTCTTAAAATGAAAATAAACCAGAAAACTCTTTTTAAAAGCTGTCCAATGATACAATACAACATTTGTGCAGGCTGGTCTTACTCTTTTTGGAGGCTGGTGATATAATTTAATTTTCTGTTGTTTAATAGAAGTAGACAGAAAAATGTTACGGATCCAGAAGGGCATGAATGTGGAATAGAAGGGAACCAGAATGGTAATTGATACACACTGCTGAAATATCAAATGTCATACAGAACATATGTAAACCTACTCAGTACATAGCTTCCCCACAAGTATTCACTACTGAGATTCAAAGCTGAACATAAGCTTTGTACCAATAGGCAATGATTTCTGGTATTTTGCTGGACCTTAACCAGCTGTCAGACCCCCTATACAGTCACTCCCTTGCTCCTCTCTGACCCCGATAGCACAAGGGGACAAAAAGGGATAGAAGACTTTGCGGGTCATATACCATCAAAGGTGAAACAACTCAAGTTGATTTTTTGATAGTAAATGTTATTATCTCCTTTAGAGGTCTCTGCCTGTAGAAGAGTCCTACAGCTGGCCTTACAAGTCATTAAAGTTTTAATTGTATTGAAGTCTGAAAACTCAGTTTCTTACTCAACCAAGTCCTAACTTGCTGTCACCATCTTTCTAAAGGAGACCTTCCTAGGTTTCCTTCCTTTTGAGAAAGTCATCCTGGTGGGCCAGGAAATTATGGTGTGTTCCATAATCCCCATTGTGCAAGTGATCTAAAACAAAGGCTTTAGGGATTATTTCTGAGTTCGTGTATTCTGTAATTTTACAAAATCTGAAAATAAACACCATAATACCAAGAAAGAAATAGGCCTTTTTTGTTACAATAGAGCCTAAATTCTTTAATTTTTATATATTTGTGTTCTTTCTGAGGAAAATATAGGAGAATACGGTCATTTCATTTTGTAAATAAGTCCATACAAATTTCAAAGAAAAATAAAAAACCAGTTTCAATTTGGATGACCAAGTGAGAATATACAAGACCTTGAAGACAACTCGTGAGAAATGGAAAAGTACAAATGAATACTTAATAGATACAGTAATTAAATCAGGACTATTTCTAAGGTGGTTTTGAATTATTTGTAGTGAAGTCCAATTTTCTGCTGGTGTCATGTGAAAGGGTAGATTTTCTCAAACCCTTTATGTTTGATTAGCACTTCAGGAAAGCCAAAACCCTTGTGCCTGACCTACCATGTCCTGTAATGGGGAACCTTCACTGGATTGGAGGACCATTTGACTTATTCAGGGTCACATGCAAACAGAAGTGCCACCACCAGGGTCTCTACCTTGACCTGGTCTGTGGGTGCCCAAGGAAAGATCCAGGGCCAAATGCCAATATTATCAGCGAGACCCTTTCCCAGGCCTCTGCAGTCAAGTATGTTACCTCCTGTGGCAAACGTTGATGCCATTGAAAGACTCACACTAACAGTTTATGGAATAACATTCTTTACTAATATAATGGAAAATTGTGACAGGTTAAGATTCAAGGATCGCTGGTGATAACGTCTGGCTGCAAAAACTCATTTAAAACAATACACTAATGAGCTCTAATCTCTAATAAAATCATCAATCATTCAGACACATACAGTACAGTTCTTACCCAATGGGCATTCCTATGGGGAAGAAGACAAGTTCAGTCTGCCTACTGATCCCAGAGGTTATGATAGTCTTCCCTAACTTCCCATTTTTGATGCAAAATATTTTTATGTTAGGTGGAGCTTGAAGGGCTCTAGTCATACATTATTTTCACTGGGTTACCTTGGAGCTAGATAACATCAATATTACATCTGAGATAACCTTTGGGATGGAGGTGTATGTCTATGAGTTTGCCATGTTTGATGATTCTACAGCAGAAAATCTTCCTTTATCTCCCTTGGTTGACAGCTGCTATGCTGTCAGGTGCTACTAGGTTCTCCCTCATTCAAGGATTTCAACAGAGCCTGGCCATGGAGTTTCCACTCCACTCCACCCTTCATTTAGTCCCCTTTGGCTTGAGTTATGTGTGGGAAATCAGGCATGCTGACCGTATTCCATCCTGGGAGTAGCAATTTTTCATATTGTTATAACATATGCTTTCTACTTTGCTCCATCCTTGGTTTCTTCCCCTTTAGCATGTATGCTGACTACATGTAATTTTGTAATTTTCCAGTTTTCTTTAATTTTACCCTCTGTTTTCCCCACGACTGTTTTATACTACTGTTCACGTAAGTAAAGAAGAGAATTTTCTTGTTTTCTTGTTTATCTATAGCTGGGCTGTCTATTAATTAGTATTTTATTATGCTTATAATTTCAATGAAGAAATATATATACCTCCCAGTACAGATGCAGAAGTACCCAATAGATCCAGGACAATAAATCTAGGACAAAATCATACCATCAGTGAACCTAAAAGAACCCAAACAGTCAATCTGCTTGCCCCTTGATCCACTTCAGACACTAAATAAATAGATCAAAATTAAAATTAGAAAGAAAAAAATGTGTTACTTTATTAAAAGGGCTCAAAACACTTCTGTTTAGTCCTCCCTTTCTCACCCTCTGAGTGAGAAATAATTTTCAATAATGGAGTAATACTATTCTACTTGCAAGTATTAATAAATAGAATTTTTCTTTCCGGTGCTGTTTTAAGAGACTTTTGGTTATGATGTAAGATGGTGTCCATTTCATTTAGCCAACCTATATCATTAAGAAATTATTTTTGCAACAATTAATATCGTTGGGAGTAACTAATCTTGGTTTATCACTGACTTTTTTTTTTATTATCTGTGAAAATTCTAGTTTTTCATGTCACTGTTGTATGGAACAAAGGGGGAGGGGAAGAAAAAGACTTTTCATTTGCAATTTGTGTGAGCAACGTTCCCTTCAGCATATAAATAGAGGAATCAATTACCTCACAATCCATATGAAGATAATTTTGCCTTTGCAGATAATGAACTGTTTTTAGTGATGAAACTGAAAATTAATCCATTACTAATAATGAGGCTGAGAATGCAATAGATTTATACACCACCTCTTCCCTCAAAGACGGCACATAAATCGTAGGGTAAAAAATAAACAGAGAAAGTCAAGGACATGGAAACCACGTAAAATATACCCTTGTATAATGCAAATGTACAATGGATGGTGCTTGAAAATTTAAATTCATATTATTAGCCTGTATTTTGGAAAGAAATGTTCTCTGCTACAGAATTTAGTCTGTTTTGCAAATTGCAGTTGCTGAATTTAATATGTTAGTAATCCATTATATAAATTAGTAGTCCATATTCATGGACAGCTGTTACTAAAATTTCAGCATAGCATACGTTCTTTGGGAATAAATGATATGTTAAAAAGAAAGTATGCTTAGTATTCTTAACAAAGGTTCAGAGAGCACATGGGTAGTTTACCCTTTATCTGCAGTCCTACACCGCTTGCTTAAGAATCAATAAAGAATTCATTTCCCTGACTTTATGATTTTCTGTCATCAATCTTAGGGACAGCCAGGTGACCAAAAGGATGAGAGCTAAGTCTTACAGACTCATCTGTGTTAACACCAGAGGCACCAGTTTCATGCCTGCATATTTAACATTGACTGGACTCTTAAGGCCAAAGGCTTGCAGTGAATGATTTCTTTTGAAAAAATATCCATTCTTTATTTAAAAACTTCAAGAAGAGTACCAGTCTTCATTCCTCTTTGGTTTTTTGACCACAAAAATGAAAATTAGTCTTTTGTGAAATTTTTGCACATGATTGGCTTTTCTTGGATGTTAGCTAAGTCTATTAACTTTACAGTATTTTCTCCTGTGGTCATGCTAGTACGCTCTAGTCAGACATTTTAATTTTCTCACAGATAATGTTCATCTTACCTCGCTGGAATCATCATCATTTTTGCAGTACTTCTGAAGTCTTTTTTTCGGTACAGTCTTCTACTGGTTTGAGAGCAAAACCAGTGAGAGACTCCAAGTCAGAAATGCAATTTTTTAGGAAAGAGAAAGAAAAAGAAAGCCACTGACAAAATCACAATACAACTTGATATTTTGTTGGTCGGGGTGTTGGTAGCAGTCCAGTGGTAATAGTGGTCTTCCTCTGGGAGTCCAGTGAAGAAAGGTGCCTTGGTGTCCCAAATCTCAAGTTTTTATTCAGGTAGAGTGGCTTGGCTCCTCCTCCTGGATGGAGCATTTCCCAATGTGGTGATGTAAGCTTATCAGTGGACTCAATGGCCCATTAGCAGAAAACCCCTTCCTGGAGGGAGGATGTGTCCTGGGGTAGATAAGGAAGCTGCTCTTGCTGCAAGATTGTATCACTTCCCCTCATTCCAGTTCCAACAGATGGTGATAGAATAACACACCTTTGATTACATTTTGCACAGCAACTCATGACAAGTCTCTAGACTTTAAGTGGCTTCATAGACAGGTATCACTTACTAAATTCCTTGAATTATCAGTGTGTTTAGTTTTTAAAACAATCCTCTTACCTGCTTGCCTCTGAGGAATTTCCTGATGTACAAAGAGACATAAGTAACATTGAGTACCAGTAGTGCCATTCTTTGTTTCTTTCTTCATGAAGATGACATTAACTGGGTATGATTTAAAATATTGTGTGCCCTACTATAAATTTTCCCTATACAGAGCAAAGGAGTGCACAGTGGAACCTGAGTATTAGATTTTTGAGCTGGTTTTATATTTGAGTTATTACAACTGAAGGATTTCTTCTTTTGCAGAGATGATGTACCTGTAGTTTTAATCCTCTAAGGCTTAGATCCCCTTTTCAGGAATATTTAGTTCTCTAAGGGATTTGAAAATAGTAGCCTTAAGATTTGATTTGGCTTTTCACTGAGCTTGGTATATTGAGTACAGCAGCAGACCTAGTGAAGCTTCAATGGAATATTCCATGAATTAGCAATTTATTAGCAATAAATTAATTGACGTAACTCATGAGTTATGCATTATATATATATGTGTTATACAGAAATATATATTATATATATTATGCAGAAATAAAAATAAGAAAGCAGAGAAAAATGAAGTAACTTCTTTAAGAAAAAAGTTCATCTTAATGATGGCTTAGAAGAAGAATGAAAAAAAAAGCCCATTAACTCTATGTACTTCAAAAGCCTTCTAATATTTTCCAAAAAAAATGGCCAGACCATACATTTTTAAATGAAAATGCTTATCTGATTTGTAAAAGATGCTAGCTATAGTCAAGGCTATTGAATATTCAAAGGAAGTGTAATAGAATACTTCTGTGTACAGAATCATAATGCTTACTAGTTCAATTTCTTAGATATTAACTAATGGAGTAGGATCAACTTTCTTAGGGAAATAAGGAGAAAGTGTTCTTATTCTGTTTCTAATATTTGCTGCTATTAAAAGTGTTTGTTGCAATATAGGCATAAAAGAGTAAAGTAGCTTTTACTCTGTGATTTACAGTGGGGACAAAGAATTCAAAGAAAGAACAAAATTCTTAATTATCTGATTATAATGCAAAAGTGGACTAGGGTGAAAATAAAATAAATTCTCAGTGGTTATCATGAAATTGTGTTTGTATTACCTAAATCCTAAAAAAGAAATAAGAAAGAACCTACACATCTCAACTGAAATACTGCTGAACGCTGGGGACTACTGCCAGCATATTTAATTTCTTCTCAAAACAAACATTTATATCTCTCAAGGGTCTTGAATCTCAAGTATTTAAATAGCTACCTTGTTCCTAAATAATTCTTTAACTTTTAGAAATATTGTAATAATGTTAAAAAAGAAAATTTTCCATCACATTAGTGTCTGAATGCGTATATGCATATCTAAACAGTATATACAGATGCAGTAAGCTTTTGGCTGAAGTCATGTTTGAAATAGGAAACATGACTTCGTAAAAAATTATATTTCTAAGCCACCGATAATTGACAGGTAGAAGGTAATTGTCCATGTCATAGGTAACTAAGATTTATAAAAAGGTGTTTCCTCATCAGCACAATTGAGGAAATCAATGCATAGTAGTCCCAGGAAATTTGCTATCGGTGTTTGTGTCACTGCGTTTTATTCTTTCTAGGTCTGATTAACCCTTTTTCTTTACAGCTACAATACACATTGCCTCTGCTCCCCAGTTCCGGTTAGCTTCGCGGGCCAACCCCAGCCAACCTTGACCTCCTGGGAGCTTCCTCCCAAGCAGAGGCAAATCCTTGGGTTGGGAAGCTCCTCAGCTTGGTGGGGTGGGAAGGAGCAAGCAGAGCTTGAGAGTCCTCTCAGAAGAGCAGTCCTCAGAGCAAAGAGAGGAGGACCCCTGAGCCAGCAGTTCCAGGGATAACAGCTTTATTAACAACATAACAGCCCTGAAGGGTGATGCGCTCATGAGCCTCAAATACAGAGCTTACACTTACTTATAAAGGGAAGGAGTGGTTCTTGGGAGAACCAGTCAGATCCAGGTAAGGAGGTGGGTCAAGATGTTAGACATGGGAAAGGACCAAAGGGATTAGGGTATTTAGGGGATTTCCAGAGAGGGGGGAGTGGGTAAGGGAGTGATTTGGGCGATGGATAGGGAACTCACTGGAAATAGGGGTTGAGTTAGGAATGATGTGGCAGTTAAAGGGGCATGGACTGGGAAAAATGACAGCTGTGTGGGCAGGAATACAGAATTTTCTGAAAAGGTGGAACAAACCATTCAGCATGGGGGGAGGAACAGAAGAAAATCATTATAACTTATTATAGAAATTGGAATAAATTCTCAAATCCACCATATTCTCAAATCCACCATCCAACATGTTTCTCTAATTAAAAGTATATAATCTTTCTCTTTGGGTGTGGTGGTAGTGATGTCTGGGGTGGAGATGCTTTTTATTTGTTTGAGGTGGGTTCTGTTGGGGTTTGTTTGTTTGTTTGCTTGTTTGTTTGGATTTTGTTGGTTGCTTGGGGTATTGCTTGTTTTAGTTTGGCTTGTTTTTTAAAATCTCCTAACCAGGTTAGAAGAACCTAGTTCTTCCAGAACTAATAAGAACCTAATGGAACTATTTACTAAAGGAGATGGGATTATCAGTACACTGCAGTGAATGCTGACAGGAACTGAGAAATATCTCCATTGACTGGCAGGAGTATATTCTTGAAGTACACAGCACGAGTCATACTACTTCTTGCCCCTTTCTCAGACATTCCTAGGAGATGCGTTGGTATTACCTAATCCTAAAAATAAATAAAGAAATTCTCTTCCTAGGGCACTGTCAACATCTTTGTCTGCTTTTTCTTTCTCTCTGTGGCTGCTCAAGCCTTGGTATTTCAGCTGGTTTACTTTTATTTTAGTCTTTATGGATGGAAGGCATTTTCTCATTTGTGAGGTATGTGATATTACACCTTCAATTTATTAATATCTAAAATAGGAGCATAATTTTTGCATCAGATTATATGAAAACAATACATCTGATCTTTTGTATGGGTTTTCCCATTACACACTTTAATTAAGATGACTTTAAAGCTAAAGGATTAAAATTATTTTTTCTTTTTTTCAGACAACAGAAAAAGTCCTCTGTTACTTGGTTATTTGATGTTGTTTGCTGTTTTAGGAAACATAATGCTGCAAGATATTTTTATAATGCAATATTTATTTGCAGATCTGTTTATTAGTTTCTCTTCCAAGAGTTTATGAAGTCATACATTACCTTACTATTTGAAACATATTCTGCTTCCTGCTTAATTGTGCAAATTCTTCCATTATTGATTTCAGTAGCACTTCCAAATGTTTATCAAGAAAACTTAGTTTAACTGCAGTTTTATCTTTCATCTGGATCCTAAATTCAGGTCAGGTAGTTTATCAGATTGTAATGTATTATCGCAAAAGGTGATGAAACATCACCAATATTTTATTTAATGATTTGGGAAGAAAGATGAACACAAGCTGTCACAGGGTAAAGTTAATGTGAAAGAGATCAGATCTTGATGACAGCTGCCCAGCTCTAACAGACTGGTTTGGTCTGTTCTGGACTGGAAAGGCAAAGAAACAGTAGACAAACCTTGCTACATAATGCTGCTGGCTTCACACCCTCACAACAAACATAGGGTGGAAAACATGAGGTTGATACAAAACTGATGTGAAACCCCTCAATTTGTTATAAATATGGAGGAAATCAAGGGGTCTGGGCTAAGGCTATGTGATTACAGAGTCCATAAGTGTCGTAAACAATTGGTAGCAAGAGGTGTGTAGGTGCCACAGATGAGACATGGCTCTCCTCTGCTCTAGCCGTACTCACTGGTATTAAAAAAAAACAAAGCAAACAAACAAAAAAACATAACCAAAACCAAAAAAGAGATATATCACTAAATGATGTGGTTTGCATTTTGCGTCCAGCTGAGACTAACTCCCCTGTTATGCAAACAGATAGTTAAAGGAAAAAGTAAAGTGGAAGCAAACTTTATTTCTGGAATTCAGGAAACACTAGTGTTTCCTGGATCAGGACTGTGAGAAAGTGTGAATATTAATTACATAAGAAAGAAAAATCCTAAGTTCTTATTTTGCATGAAGAGTACTTGCTTAATTTCTTGCTGGACTCTGAAATGTCCAGAAATCCTGAATTCAATATAGCAAGATTATTATAAGGGTGAAAAAGGAAAACATATGGTATTCTATAAGACTTTCTAGCTGCCTGCTCTAATTTTTGTACTTTTCTGTTTTCATGGACGCTTCTACCACGGTAGCATACAAACACCTAACAATCAATGGTGAGAGGATTTTTCTTAAATTAAATTATACACATTAGATTATTTTAAAGCAGTTATTTTGTTGCAATTCATTTTTATGGCTTTTATGACTCCTTTACAATGCTCCAGTGCTTCAACTCAGATGACAGATATTTTCTGCAATGGATATTTTATTTTGAGGAAATGTGTTTTTCAGAAAGTTTTCTGAGGCTGTGATGTGAATAAAAAGTTTATACAATTATCTTTGACCTTGGGACCTGGTCTCCGTTTTTTGAGTTTTCCTGCATATATATGTTGAGGTTTTATACTCAGATTTAAAACTTACATGTTGTTATAGTCCTAATTTCAGTGATGATCTACTCAGCCTTCTAGTTCAGAACCCTGTATTGTGTGAAGTAACTGGAAAAGTGAGTCTTCAGGTTCCTGGGTATGCTGCACACATCATTGCATCTGGGGGGTCACAGCTATTGTGAGCTGCCTGCTGCCTGCCAAAGCCTCAGCCAGGTCATCTGGCATCTCTGGGCAGGCCTGTATGAGAGACAGAAACATTTGGCAGGGTGGGAGAAGATGGAGCGAGGCAGAAGGGACTGCTGCAGACAAAGTCTGGTAACATTGTCTGGGAGTGCTGCTCTGAGGGATCAGAGACCACAGATGGCATTACTTGGGGCAGGGGCACCTGGAAGGGTTGCAACTGAAGGCTACACCTGCTGCAGCAAAGGGAAAGGAGTGAGAGGCAAGGAGCAGCATGCAGAAGCCACTAGGCTCTGGCCCTCAGGCTCTTCAGGACCCAACACCTCACTGAAGGATCTGGGAGAGCCTGCACATAATATACAGCAAAAGTGAAGGGATGCTGAGACTTAGTGGGGGGGAACACAGGTGCTTGTCTGAAGCTGAACCTGAGGAAAGGGTAGGAAAACTGCTTCTTTAACTATTTTCTGAACTGTTTGATTTTTTTTCTTTAATGTCTGAATGGATTATCAGAATTTTTGTGTTAACCAGCAGTAATTAAACAAAGTAAAATTTCACAAGATAAGATCCTTTTGCCTGCAACAATCAATATTGTTGCATTCAACAATCAACATTGAATATCTCTTGTCTTTAACATGTCTGCTCTTTGATGCCATTGGGTAAAGTGGTGTAGCACCAACATTTTCTTCAGAGAATCTCAAAGTTCACAACTCTTTTGTAAGACATATATAAAGCTTGCTGAAGAAATTATTATTTCTGTTTTGCTACATAAAGCAAAAAGGGGCAGAGAATAGGTAGCAAGTAAATCCAAGGCAGATATTTTTTCTAGAGTATTCATTTGTGATAATAGAGGGATGGTCGTGCTTGTAAAAGATATCCAATGGCAGTTGATCTTTTAGATGTACGCACTTTAGACTACCTTGTCTGTTGTAGGAATGAAAATATTTTTATTCATAGATTCAGACCGAATTTCTGTACAAGTTGATATTTGTAACTCTTCTCCCATAAGAGCAAGCACTGTAATCTTTCTTGATGATTGTATTTTCATTATTAAAACTTGTGTTAGTAATCCTGACACAGTTTTGAGTATGCATGTGTACTGTGGTGCTTTCCAAGTGGAGCTCTCAGCTGGCCCTCCAGCTGTTCAGAACAGCTTTTACGTTTTAGTTGGTGGAAGGAGTGAGTTAAACATGATAATTTCACTTCAGAATCAAGCCTGTAGGAATATATTCAATTCACAGACCAAGACAAAACCTTTCTCTTGAAGATGTTCTGCTTCGTTAAGGGGGCCTGCAGCAATGTCAAATTTGATAGTGTTCCACTCTCCAAAGTATGGACAAAGTGGTATATGAAAAGACAAGGAAGCACTCTGACTGAGCTCTGGAGAGAGGAGTAGAACTAGCTTTGTTTCAGTATAGCCAGGTTCTGATGTGGATTGTGACTCAAAAGTGGGCTGCAATGGCAGTGTTTCAGAGATTATTTTGTTTTGTTGTTGTAAGACCATTGTTAATAAAGAGCTTAGTAACTCTAAAGTGTAGGTAATGGGTTTTTTTTATTTTTTTAACCTATAATGAAAAAGCCTTTTTCATTTAATGAATAGACATTTAATTATAATTACACTTTTTATATCTTTAGAAAATAGACAAATTTATAACTGAAAATATAAACCTATACTTGTGGCACACCAATTTTTTGTATGTGTAGAAATCAGTGCCATTTTGCCAGAAAAAAAACCTGTCAACTATCATCAGAACTTTTTACGACACCTTAAGAGTCCTTAAACAGGAAAGGTTTGCTATTTGCTGCCATATGAAAGTACAGTGGTCACAACTATCTTTTTCTCTGAATCTTGCATATTATTTCTTGATTGGCTATGTACATGCATATGCAATTTCAAAATATCTACGTTCTCTTCTGTTTTCTTAGTCTAATAAAATGAAGATTTAATGAATTATTTTTGTTTCAGAAATATAAACTGTCTCCTGATAATAGTGATGTCACTGCTTACTCCCTTAATGTAAATGAATCTGAGTTCTACAGTTCATGTGAAATAACAGATATACTTTTAATTTTCCTTTTATTCTTAAGGTTCAACTAAATATAAGGATCCCTTTGACGTATATAAGGGTAAGTTTAGGAGGGACTGATTCTCTGTATGGGTTCTGGAGTGACAATTTTACAGGGTCAAAGGTCTTGTACTATTGTGTATTTGGTTTGAGAAGTATCAAAGGGGTTAACAGGTTACAGGAGAAGCTTGAGAGTAAAATTCATGTGCAGAGGAGAACAGAAAAAAGAAGGAGGGCATTGACATGTTGAGAAGAAAACAAAATAAAATTTTATAAAAGATGCAGGAGTGTCATACAGTTTTTCAAAACAGAACTGAAGAATGAATGCTATTTACTTTTAGCAATCTGAGTGCTAAAATGTATTTCTAAATATAATAAAGGCCTTAGGAAATTAAAACACAGAAGTTTACAACTTTGCTATGTTCTGAAATGTGCTATATGGTCAAGCTTGATTTACACCTTCACACATATTAACTTTGCACTTCTGTCATGTTGCTTATGTCCTGAACCTGTTTACATGGGAGGTCGTTTTTATAGCACTGAGAACTTATCAGCTAGTGAGCATGCACAGTATGCATATAATACAGAGCCCAATCCTAAAGTGTGATTTTGGGTCAGTAGGGAAAGGATTTCCTTTGACAGCAAAGGTTCCTTGCTGTCTTTTTAAGAAATTAGTTCTCTGAGGATCTTTTCTAAATTATTTTTGTACTGCCTTATTACAGACTCTCAGCTATGTAGATGTATTGGAGAGTATGGCAATCTCTAGCAGACACTCAGTAAAGCTTGTAAGCTGCAACTTCTTAGTTTCCAGTTACTTCATAGATGTATATGCCACAGTAATTAGATCAAATAATGAGCTATTCATCATCTGAGACCTTTGGGTCTGTTCTTTTAATGAAGGGTTTGGAAGAGAATAACCTTTTCATTTTTCACTTGGAGTTTTTCTCCTAAGCAAAGAGAAAATAATCTTTCCTCTCTTGTTTTACATCTATTGACACACTGTAAAAGGAATTCCTGGAAGCAGTGTTGGCAGGGAGGTTATTGATAAGTTTGCACAAGAAGTTTTGCAGCACTGATAAACTAGATTGCTTACATATGTTTAGCCAGTGGATTGATTCTCACGAATCACATAATTCATGAGAAGTCCTGAGTACAGTACCTATACTCTGTGGACATAACAGGCACTGCAAGTTAACTGCCTTGCTATAAAGGTTGAAGCAGAACTTTCTCTGAGGCTTTCAGGAAACATCTACACAAGTCTACTGTTTGGGTATTTGTATTGATTTGAAACCTGTAACGCTTCAGAGAGCTTTTCCCTTAAAAAAACCACATAATTTAAGGCAATAATAAATGCCATCTTAGTCTGGTAGGTCAGTGATTAGGTTTTGCCAATAAGCATAAGATTTAGCTTAAATAACTCCTTTGCACTGAGTCTCTTAACTTGTATGTCAACTGCACAAGATACTGTCTTAGTCTTGCTTGCTAGATATCTGATTCCTCTTGCTGCAGCTGTGCTTTCATGGGAAAGATCATTGAGTCAGAGGTAAGATGCCTGTACTGGAGTGATCAAGATGTGTAGGGGTTTCTGAGAGTCAATTTGGGGATGGACTGTTAATTTAAAGTTAGGCAATCATTGGATAAAATGAAAAGCTCAGATATATACATCCATTTCCAGTGCTTGGCTATTTGATTGGAAGAGTCTGTGAATCCTTTTACTGGAACTGCCAGGTGCTTGTAGAAAAAGAGAGGCGTTTATATGCACCACGGATTAATTAATCTCGACGACAATGCTAAATGACAGAGATAAAATAGTTTGTACTATGTATATGTTTCGTGAAGGTTCCAGTAAGCCCATCTCTATTTGAAAGTGTATTTTTCAAGACAAATTGCAACAGAGATTAAGATTCAATACAATTGAAAGAGCAGTTGTTCAGAATAAGAAATTTGTCTTTGTGGATCCACTTTGGATAACTTCTCGTAGGCAGTTTTATCACATTGTCCTCTTCTGAAAATGTTCATGGGCTTTATTTTATTCCCCGCGGGAATATGAAATAGAGTGGTGGGGTGGGGTGGGTTGTGTGGTGAGGGTTTTTTGTTTGGTTGTTTTTTTCAGTGCAAGGGAAATTTATAGGTTGATTTATGGTAAACAGGCAACTCTGAGAACGGCACTTTAATTCTCAAGAGTCATAGATTAATCAGTGCATATTGCAAGCACAGATGTCTGTGTGTTAAAAACTACTAACTGTATTACGAAGACATGAAACTTCATTATTGACTGACTAAAAATCTTTTTCTCCTAAATTGTCCCCAAATGCCATGGTAGTATCACAGTGTTGAAATGAATGTATCCACCTGCCTCTAGGCCCTACCCAAGACCTATGCAAACTGTGCTCCTTACATACTGTTGAAATTTCTTATTCTGAACTTGTTGGTAAACTCTTCAGTACCTGTCATACATTAATCTCTTATGTTGCCTTGGAGTTGAAACTTCCTCTACGTTGTTCTGTACTTTATTTCTCATTCCAGAGGCTAAAGAGAATTTAGACTTTATACAGGGTTGACCTTTATCTTAATTACAGGTGCTCTGCTATCTCCTATTAAACATTAAGTATTCACACGTCTTGAGTAGCTGAGATGACTTCTGTATCCTCAGAAGTGATTATTACAAATTATTTTGATTAAAGTATTGATTTTAAAGAGTAACAACTATATTCTTCATTGCCCAGTATCTTTATAATTGTTTAAATGTGTACACAATGAGTGTAATCTAGGAGGAAAATGATGCTACTTTTACTTGCTAGACCATTTGATTAATTTCTTAAAGGTTTATATGACTATGTAGCATTGAAGATAAAATCAAACAAGCCTTGTATTTATATATTGCTGAATAGGCTTTGAGGATGGACAGCATACATTCACAGTGGTAATTAACTTAGAAGAACAAACTATGGTAAAAGATAAGTCAGTCTCAAGTATTATAAAGCAGACTGATTTTTGAGAGTAGGTATTTTCTTACAATAAGATTACATTACGCCATGATAAAAAAAATGTGTGTTTATACTAGAGTAGAAAGCTATACTTCATGTCTGATTAATATCAAACTGAGATTTGTTAATTGCTATACATAAAGTGTGTTACTTCAATGCATAAAACAGTTGGAGGCAAAATTTTCACAAAGCGTGCATCTCACTTATTGGGAAATAACACTTGTGCATGCATGTCAAGACACAAAGTGGGTCTTCCCCAGGTTTTGAAGTTATATTATTGTTGTTGGTTTTGGTTTTTTGTGGGTTTCATTTATGGTAGTGGTGATGGTGATGGCAGTTTGGGTTTTGGTTTTGATTTTTTGGAGTGAGAAGAAAGGGAAGATGGGGAAAATGTAGGTACTTAATGGAAATTCTCCTACAATTTAGAAGGTGATTGTAGAAAGAATTTTTAATTCCACTAGTTCATCTTGTCAATCGGGGTCTCAGCAGTATATCCAAACATTTTGCTTTCCTATTTGGTTTTATTTATATTCACTTACTAAATCCAAGCAAAGAAATCTTAGTTACATAACAACCATCTATACAGCATAGTGCTGATGTGTTACAGAGCAGATACACCATCTCCAGTTATGATAAAGTTTTTACTTCTTAGTGGCTAGCAAGTGACAGTGGTCTTAATTTTTTATTTTGCTTGGTTATGATTTTTGGTTTTTTGTGGTTTTTGTTTGGGTGTTTTAAGGGAGAATGTAGAAGATAGAGAAAGTTCTTGGAGCAATTTTTGGGGCTTTATCTGAAAACATCAATAGAAGAAGATAAAGAAAAAAGAATATAAAGAAGTAAAGTGTGAGGGACCTTTCACTTGAAAATTAATTTGAACTTATCTTGAATGAATTGTCATGGGACAAAAAAGCAGAAATCTGGAAAGATGAGCAGAAAAATCAGTCTAATAGAACTTTCTGTTTTCTCACATTATCTTGCTTCACTTGTTACGAATATTTGACCACAAAACACTCTGGCTGAAGCAGTTAATTTTTTCTTCTATTTTATTTGGCATAATATAGTCCTCCCTACTGAATAATTTCTGACATTCTAGCGGGAAGGTGAAACATGCTATATAACATCAAAAGCATATAAATTCATTCTACCATATCTGACTGAGGTATTTATTCTACAAGACATGCAAAGGAGCAGGCCAGTGTTGCTCTCTAATAAATGATTATTAAGAAAATGGTACAGTAGTCACTTTTCAATCTTCAAAGAGTTTTGTCTGATCAAGGATATGGTGAATTGGCTGATTTGTTTACCTGGTTCACTTTCTCTGCCTAGCATGAACACAAAGCTGCTTGGAGTGTTTTGAAAAACATTCAGCATAATTACTATGCACATCATTGATCTGCTAGCCTCCTGGAGTTTCTTGTACCTCACTGGCTTTCCTACATGTAATACTTAAATGACAGACATGTTTTTGACACTGAAATTTTGGGTTTTATTCTGAAATACATTATTAATAAAAAAAAGAATCAAATGATTGATGTCTCCCTATAGCTGTCTGTACTGTTTGTTTTCTTAAACAACTAAAACCTTCCTTTAACACATGAAGAAAAAAATCATTAATCTTTTCTATATTGTTCTAAATTTTCCTTTTTTTGGTCTGCAGCAGAGATTTTTTACCACTATGTTAATTGTACCTCCTTCTGGTAAATTTGCAAATTTACTTCTTTTATCTGTGGTGAATCTAGAAATAAGCTCCAATCAGTTACTTTCTATCGAAGTTGCTTAAAGGACTGGTTGTTAAAGCACTGTTGTGCACTTAGTAGGAAAAATAATTCACCTAGGCAAAGTTTTTTATAAACAAGGATTTCTAAAAGAGAAGCAAGAAAATAGATGCTAACAGAACAGGAGTGAGTAAGCCCAGCTTCTTATAGGCCATGACTCCTTTCAGAAATTCCTCAGAGTTCAGCTGCTTCAGAAATACACAAATAAGTATCTTGGCTATGGATAAGAGTCTAGGTTTTGATCTGTATTTGTGAGGCCTGTAGTTCACATTTGCCTGTCTTTCCCTTTTTTATTCTGTGTGCGCATGAAACTTCTAAAGAACTAGCTTGAAGTTTGAAGAGAGAGGCAGAAGTATTTTTTCATTTGTATTAGGAGGAAGTTTCCAGGAATGAGCATCAATAACAGGAGACCAATCTACCTGAAAAGGATGGAGTGTGTTTTCTGGCATAAGGCTTACTAGTAGTATTTTAGTACATTACATTATTGTTTAGTTATTTTTATAAATTAGACATGAAAATAAGGACATTTTTATATCCCTTCAAAGTGGTGTCGATACTTAAGACCAAGGTTAAATGAGCTCAGATACCAAAACACTACAGAAGTCTGTACTTCCTGCAAGCACAAGTCACAGAAACACAAAATCACAGAGTCATCAAGCTTGGAAGAGGCCTTCAAGATCACCTAGTGCATCTGTCAACCTAGCATACTTACCCTTGAACCATGTCCCCAAGGTACACATCCAGATGCCTCTTGCACATTCCAGAAGACATTGTTCAGACAGATCAACATGGTTCAGGAAGAAAATGGAGTGAATGGGTGCAGGTTTTTGAGCCATGCAGAGCACGAGGGCCTGTGGAGTCCCTAGGATGTCTCTTGATTCTCTCTCTTCACTCTGGATCCGGTTGGTTATGGGAATGGGTAGAGAATATCTAATTCCTGATTGACCTGTTGAAATAATCTATCTCCCAACAGTTGGTTCTTGCTGTTGCTGGAGGTAGAATTCTGTCCCACTCAAAGGTTCTCATCACCATCACAACTTTGGCAATGATTGATTGGCAGTTTCTTTATGCTCAAAGGACAGATTTGTTCTTATAATTAAGCTACTACTGTGTCCTATATGGCTGATTAATATCCTAATGCTACTCTCAGCCAGGACCAACCGTGACAAGAAAATAATACAGTTTGAGCCAATTGAAAAAGAAGCTTAAAAGTCATCCATAATATGTACTACTCAGTATATTCCAATATTTAACTCAATATGGCTGATGCCATCATCTAGACTTTCAATACTCAAAATACTTTTTATTTGACTGAGTGGCGACACAGTTGCTGTTATATTTTGAAGGCACTTCTGTGTCCTTACAACATTTTCATTAGTCCTTTCAGAACTTCTAAATTCCTGTTTGCAGTACTCTCACCTCTTAATATATACAACCTGAAGCAAAGCACAGTGGTTGGCGCCTTAAAATACAGATTTCAATGCAGCTGCAAATTAAGGGGGTGCTGGCACAGCCCACTGCATTCCAGGAGATCTGCAAGGGCCTCACTTGGAACTACTCTTTATAGGGTCACAAGATAATTTGCTTTAGATATTTGAAGTTTCCATTCTGCCCATAGCCCATATTAACTACTGAAGTGGATTCTTTTTATAAAATGTCCATTGGCAATGGTGATATTTCACTCAAGCTGTGTTTCAGGTTAATAATCTATCAATTCTTATTTTTTATTATTATTATTTATTATTATTATTGTTGTTATTGGTATTTGTGTTGTTAGTTTTAGTATTTTTAGTTTTATTAAATTACTTTAATTATTTTATTAAATTAAAATTTATTAAAGCTGTTCTTTTGTCTGCCCAGGAAGTTTACTTTTTCTGATCCTTCTTATCCCGTCCTCAGAGGGGAGGGGAAGTGGAGAGTGAGTGAATGGTGACATGGCAGTACTTAGTTGCCAGTTGGGACTAAACCACAACACGCATTTTTTCAGTATAGTGTTTGTTAGCTGTGATCAGAAAATACTGATGCACAGATTGAAAGTCAAACTTAGAGAAGAATTCTCAAATGTTATTGTTTTCAAAGTATTTACTATACTTTGACTGAATTTTCCTTTTATAAAATAGTTTTCTCCTATTTTGCAAACTGTTGGCCTTCAGTACAACACCTTTCTGGAGAAAAGTTTCATATCATCAATGGATTCAAAGGTTTGCTTCAGGGCAATGAAGTCCATCATCCAAACTTGAATGATTATCAAACTAACTGTTTCTAAAACTAACCTGCACCAGACTGAATTGTAGAAAAATTAGATTCTTAGAAGATCTTCCTACAAAGAAATTTTGTTCAATAACTCTGTTATTTGCATATGGGATATGTAACAAGTACATACAGACTGAGCTATATTTTTTCTTCTCTCTTGACAGAAGAAATCATACATGACAATGGGACAATTTGAACCAGTCTGGAGATAAGCCTGCAGTGACAGGTCAAGTAGTAAAATATAAAGATGCCTGTACTTACTGACAAGTATTTAAACTTGTCAAGAATAATAAATTTTTCAGGCGACAGGGAAAAAAAAAAGGCTTTGATAAAAGAATAGCTAACAGAGAGGCTTGGGAAAAATCTACTTGAAATAGGAGCAAGAATAAAAGAAAACAGGGTAGTAACAAAATGAGGATTTGAAGGAGAGAAGAATAGTGGTGAAACATACTGAAGAGCCTGTTGAATGTTAGAAAATGTTAGCTGAGGAACAAAGGGTGAGTACTAATGGATAAAATACACAGGCATTACTCTCAAGAAGGAAACTAGAAATAGTATGATGAACAAAAAAGAGTAAAAAGCAGGTCATTAGACTACCTGCTAGATGCTGCAACATTCCAGTCTTCTACTCCTCTGCAATGAAAGAATGCTAACATTCTTTAATAGGTCATTTACACCTATATAAAGACACAAGGAAATGATTAATCAAGACGTATATTTCAAGAGTGAATCACTATTAGATGTCTTAAAATGGTTTAAATATGTTTTCATTTCTGCTATTATGCAGGTGATTTTACTCCTCTTGTGTGTCAAGTTCAGAAGATTTTCTGAGGTTTTCCTCAATTTGCTTGGTTTTGTTCGGTTGGTTTTGTTTGCTTGTTAAAATTTTAATTATAGCAGGTTTACAGGAGTCACTTGTAGGAACCTCATGAACACTTTGTTAATGTAATGCATTTAGAAGTTTAGATAGCCTGAAAGATAGAAGGTTTTATTTTTATTTATACATTTTGTTTTCATGAAGTTCGGTAACAAATATTTTTATGCTGTCAGACTTTGAAGAGGAATGGTACTTTGATCCTTCATTTATTGTTACAGTGAAAGGTATTCTTCCTTTTCAAATAGGAAGGTCTGAGGGACAATGATATTGTTCAAAACTCATCTGTAAAAGTTAAGGCTTTAACAGCAGTCACATTCTCCATAAGACCAAACAATAATTAGAACAGAGTAGGAGTGAGCTCACAAAAATTTATAACAATTTTTGCCTCTATTTATTGCTAAATAGGCTGGCAATTCCTTCAGGGAGTCATAACACTCTTAAAAGAATGAATTTGACTGGAAGTGCAAAGCATTTTAACGAGCTTTTTACTTGAATATGACTCAGAAAGTTTTAAACTGTCAAAAAAAAAATATTTTATAAATACTATGAAGAATGAAGTGAAGAAAGGGAAGGAGAAACTATTTAGTAAAAAAAATTGAAATAAATTAAAAATTAAGAAACAGTAGGAAACTAGAAAATGAAAACAAGGTGTTATTCTATTAGAAAGCACTTTCAAGATTAGGCCATTCCTGGGCTGTTGTGGGGTTTTTTTCCTACATCTAGTAATTTCTTTAATAATGTTGTGATATATTGACTTCTACTTTGATCATTAGACATTATTTTTGATTTCACTACCCTACAGATGTCTTATTAAGATGTTAGCATCATTTTTTTCCTCCTATTTAAAACCAATGACTTTCTTTCAGGATAAACTTTTTCACAGCCCTTAGTGATTTGGTCAGTGGTACATCATTGTTATTTGTGCAGGAAGTCTACAATTATCCTCATATATTTTTTGCTTAATATTTAATGTTGGATCATAGTCAGAAAGAGGTGTAAAGTGCTGTGCTCCAATTGAATAATATCCTCTACTTAAGAGAATTTAGGATAAAGAGCATTAATACATTGTTGATACTTTTATATAAAGATACAACCGTAAATACTTACACAACCTACAGAAGTAAGATCAATCTATCCAGATAAGTTAAAAGTAAAATATTTCAAATATTTCAAATCTGGAGGGTTTTTTTTCAGTTTTTCTTAATTTTAGTTTTGCATTATATCTTCCACTGTATTTACAGTCTTTTACTTTCTACTTATAACTAGAAATAGTGTGGCAATCACTTTTATAGAAGAGATCTTCAGGTTAAAAAAACCAAAACAATTAGTGAAGAGGTTGAAGAAGGAAATCTGGTTTGTTACTTTATGTTTAGATTTAGATCTCAAAATGTTAATTTTTGGCATTTCCCTTCTGTACTCTTAAATCCAGTTTATATCCCAAAAATTATGAAAATGGCAGTTATTTTACTAAACCTTTGAATAAAACTGGAAAAGGAACCTTATAAGAAAGTGAGAGTCCCAAAATTTTACAGTTTCCCAAAATCCTGTTGCAAATTAATATAATGGATTCTAATTTTTTTCCCCTTTTTTCCCATAATGTCTGTGACTGTATTTTTGTCATATTAGAAGAATAATATCATACTGACTTGTAACCTATTTTGAATGGCTGTACTAATTTCTGTAAAAGTGCATATTTTTATAATGCATGTTTTATATTTTTTTCACTTTTTCTGTTCTTAGAGCTATAACAGCACATCTAAATTACACTAATTAACCAATATAAGAGGTTTTTTTATCCAAAACCTTGTACTTCATAGGATCATAGAATAGTGGAGCTTGGAAGGGATCACTGAAGGTCATCTGGTCCAAGCCCTCTGCTTAAGTAGGCCCAATAAGAGCACAGAGAAATGTCCAGAGAGTTTTTCAGTATCTCCAAAGATGGAGACTCCACAACCTGTGTGAGCAATTTGTGTCGACACTCAATCACCTTCACAGTAAGAATGTTTCCTGATGTTCAGAAAAATTCCTGTGTTTCTATTTGTGCCCTGATGCCTCTTGTCCTGTCACCAGGCACCACTGAAAATAAAGTATAGTTAAGTAAATTCTCAATATAACAAAATGAAAACTTTTTAATTCCAGAATTCTTTTTCTTCAAGTAAAAGAAGATGCTCCTTTCTTCTGCCTCTAACTTCAATAATCAGAGTGGGGAAATCTTGGGAATTAAATTAAGAAGTCATTCCCATTCACAAATGGAAACAGATTATTTCTCATTGATATAAATAAGGGTTATGTGCACATCTCAATTTAAACAAACGTCTAAGGGCTTTCTTGAAAAGGGCTTAAATGTAAACCTATGCTTTTTCCCAAACTGTAGGAATGAGTAGAGCTGCTATAACTATTAAATTAGTGCTTGAGAATATGTAACAGTAAGAGTGAACCAAGCTGTTTTAGAATTAAATGAAAAGTAACTGTTGTAGACACAGCGTAAAAGCAGCTTATTTGAATGCTAACATACAGGTGTAAATTAAAGAAAAAAGATTCCCATTTTCCGTGGCACACCAATTAAGCCATTTTCTGCTGTTTCAGATGTGTGTGCAGCCATAGCTTATATATTCTACTGTCTGTATTGATTCATTACTAGTAATGAATTACAGGCCTAATTTAATAAAATTCAGTATTAAAAAAACAGATCACACATAACTACCTACATACAAGCCCCCCAGAGTGCAGCACAGAGTGCAGCACATCAAATTAAGTTTCATTTAAGTAAAAGCTCAATCAAAAAGATCAGTATTAATTTCAGTCAAAAATGGCTATTTTTTGTCAATGCATTTGATATTAGGATATAATGAAGATAAGGTGCATAATTGCTAAATGGCTTTGTACTTAACAAGCTCAATAAGAACTTTTATATTACTGAAAACTTCTGCCTTCAAAAGTCAACAAGGTGAACATGCTACTGAGATAATAAGAACTCAACTAGAAGCAGTGTAGGATTTGCAATTCCAAAGTCCCACTTGAAGTAACTTTTAACACTTGTATGAAAATTAGTTAGGCATTTTTTGAAAGTAGTCATGTCCACATGATATCAAATGGAATCACTATTGTATAATTTCTGCCAAAGAACACATATTTCTGCAGACTTTTTCCATGTGAAATGACTTGGTCTGAGGTTAAATATCTTCATTTTCTGTGACTGAACTGTTTCCCATTGTTTTGTACTCACAAATAGATACAAAAATTGCAGACATGTATTTCTGTCTCTGTAAAGCTGAAAGTTACAGAATTAATAATATTTTCCTGGACAGCTTTAGAGGTAGGGTCTATGTAGAAAATCCTCAAGTATGTAGACTCAGAAATGTTTTCCTTGATATCTACACTTTAATTCTATGTTGTGCGATGTTGTGTTAGATTTACGGGAAGTTAACCTAATCCTTTTTCCTCACCCCTACATTTTTTTATGGTACAAAATAAGCAAGACTTACAAATTCTTTCAAATTATGGTTTTCTTAATTAATATTCTCTCCAGATATTTGACCAAAGCTTTGCTCATGAAAGTTGCCCCAGCAAGATGAGCTCTGAATGATGCCCATTGATTTGAATTTTGAATACTGCTTGAATAGTATCACTCATTTTCTCTCTTCTGTACTCTTCTATTATTTTTAATAATTACCAAAACAACTCTCCAATATCTCCTTCCTGTATCTTTCAATTTGGACAAGATAGCATCCTTTTTATGGTGAATTCTAATTGCTTTGACATGATTTAATTCTGGAATTGCTTGCTTTCCATTGTTCTATGCTTTAAGTGTCATGATGCCAGCCAGAACATAATCTCTTGTGAGTAAGCTGTTACCTCTGTTGGTTCCAGACTGTCAGACTGGAATTTCAGTTTCATATCATGTCTAAATAGATTGGAAAACTTCCTTTTTTATACATAATTTACAGCACTTCTTTACTACAAGACTTTGTATTCTCAGTGCTGTAATATCTTTCAGTAGGAACTCATTGGCATAAATTAAGTTTGTATGTTTGTTTGTTTTTTTAAAGCTGCAATATTTTAAAATTTAAGATATACAGTGTAGTATGATTTAAGTTTCTCTCCATTGTCTTTCACACTTATGAAGCTTCATTTCTGGTTCGTTCTTTGACTAGACCACTTCTAGTATTCAGGATTTTGTTTGCCCTTTTACTTCTTTTTCTTTGTATTTCAGATTATACAGCTCTATGTGATTGACTGAAGTACAATACTTCAAGTCAAAGAAGTCTGCGTTTTAAAACTAAAATTGCAATGGGTGGTTTTAAAGCAACATTAAAAAAGCATCATTTTAGAATCTGAGAATAAACTAGTTTATCTGTACAAGCCACATGCATTGATATTTTTCAGTATTGTGTTCTGTTTTCCAAATTAATCAGCAGCTAATATAATAGCAGATAAAGCTATAATTAAGCTGGTTGTATCATAGTACTCAAATGACAGGCTAGGAATCATCTTAAAGTTTTAAATATACACAGGTCAAAATTGTCATATCAGAACTTAATATAGGATAGTAATAACAATAATATAGATTAATAATATAGTAATGGCAATAAAAGTTATACAAAACGGATAAGAA
>VWYI01048739.1:116770-208057 GCA_013399455.1 Anthoscopus minutus | reverse complement strand
GGCCCTGTGCACAGGCTCTCCAAGAAGCATCAGCAGACGTGGTGAAAACTGAGCTGTGCAAGAGTATTGTCCCACCTCAGTGCCAGAGCTAAGCACAGCTGAGGGGGCTCTTAAACCTGTGTCCTTTTGGTCTTTGTGCTGTGCAGGGTACATGGGCACAGTGGTGGTCATGGGGTCAGTGAGGGCATCAGGAAAAGGTTGGCACCGCTGTGTCCTTCATTATGGTTGGGTCATCATATGTGGAAAAGGAATTTCCAACAGCAAACTGAGAAAAATATGTTGTTTTGCTGGCCTGCTGATTTAAATATGTGGTCCATCATTTGCATATGATGGGCAAAAAGTTGGCTTCTCCCTACATCGCCAGCCATCACTTTGGATTTTTCATTGGATTTTTTTCCCCTTTCTCTGAGTTGGTTGTCTTTCACTGGAGTATTAATCCTTTAGCCTGGATGACCTGCATTCTCAGTTTTCCACTTGGATTATGTACTGGAAAGTGGAAGACAAAATACCACTTGCAGTATATTTTCTGCTTCCTCTCTTATTTAAGACTTGGCCCTTTTGTGATTCCTGCTAGCTACTATAACTGACCAGTGAATGGAAACTATGTTCCTGAGCTAGGAAAAGCAGTGGAAGACTGATTTTAGGAGTACCCTACTCCTATCACTCCATCTCCACCTCCACCCTGATTTCCTCAGATAGTCAGAATTGTCAGAGCAGGCACTGGATTTTAGGAAATGGTGGCACTTACCTGAGCTACATCCTTCACCATGCCGTTTCCATTTTGGTTGCTGGGATCACTGGAAGCAGGGTCACACCTAGGCTTTCTCTCCCAGTGAAGTCAGTCCTGACCAATAGATCATCAAACCTGTGAGAAATGCAGGTTATCCATTTTGTGTCTATTTCTTGCAAATTTGATTATCAGTGCTGAATTGCTTTGAGAAATTTTTTGAGAATGTTTTTGAGAATATCTCTGCACTTCTGATTCTCATATATAGAAGACACTATAGTGTGTATATATATGTATATGTATATAGATATATATACACACACAATACAAAGAAAAGTAATCTTCAGTGAACCTGACTGAACTAGGCACCCAGGAAAGGTTTGAGTGAGTAAATAAACAGGGATCAGGTAATGTGCCACTTTGCTCTCTTCTCTTATAGACGTCAATTGCTTGGTCTGTCTCTCTTTGCTGAGCACCTCTACTACTCAGACTTGAAGTCTGGCATGATATGGAGAGCCAACAAATATACTGGAAATGTTGTAGTCACAATTAGCCTGAAGCCATCATTTTTCCCACCAGTGGAGATAAAAATAGTACATCCATTTAAGCAGCCAGGTGCCAGGATTGATTCTCAGGATTTGGGTAAGTAAATGTAATGCTATGTGTGAGAATAATAATGTCATACACTCTGACTCTCTGCAGTAAGAATTTTCTTTGGCAAAACTCTAGGCCTCAGTGAGATAAAAGAAAAAGTTCTTTTTTTCACTTCAGTGGTCCGTAGTTCCACTTGGTGTGTGCAGCTCCAGCTGAGTGTCAGGGTAGAAGCATGCCAAGCATGAACTACTCGTTTCTTTAATCTACATACACATACAGATAAACATGACTTTCTCATTCTCTTCCCTGTCTTTACACAAGGATACTTTTATGCTTTCCTGCTAGATGCACAAAGTATACAGCTTTTTAACACTCTCTCTACATTATCCTCAAATATCTGCTTCATTCTGAAAGTTTTAGTCTGAGGTGCATCTAAACAACTCTGATTATTATGACAGGGAAGGATTTTAAGTGGAGGATGTCCAGGGAAATGATGTCTTGTCCTCTAGTCTCTGGGGAGCAGAGAACACATGCTTTAATGGAATAGCTTTTGTCACCAGTTTTGCTTGGATAAGAACAATGGAGCAAAGAGCATGGAGGCGTTTGTGTGTTAAGCAATGGTTGCACAACTCCCAAGGGAAGACTGCTGTGGATTCCTAGAGGTATAAGGACATGGGGAGAATGTAGTGTTTGTTTTAGTTCATATGAGCAAAAATGAAACTGTAAATATATCTTTGAACTATTCCTAAACAACTACTACAAAATAGGCTTAGTTTTTCCTTATGCCAACCAACAGCTTTATGCAGTACCATGTGGTCTGTGCCCTCTGAAGACTGGTCTGAGTGGAAAAATCAAAGCCTTCAAAGGAACTTTCCCCTTCAAATGCTTTGTTTGCAGTGCCAAGACATGTTGAGATGCAGAAGATAAAGTGTTCCTGGAAATCAGTCTTACCCTTGTAAGCACAGGGTCTCCATTCAGAGACAATATTTGATCTGTCCTTACTTTGGGGAAAATGGTTGTCCTGGCAAATGGAAGCACTTTTTTCTACTGGCACATTAGGTGATCTCACACAGAGGAGCTAGGGCAAGAATATGCTGTTTAATTTCAGTGACTGTGGGCACTTAAACTCTACTTCTTCCACCAGAACATTCTGCTTTCTGATATTTCTTTTTCCATGGAAAAGGGCTTTCCCTGCTTTCACTTATAACCTAGCAATGTTTTCAAATTTATATATATTTCCAATATGTTTAGTAAAATTTTGTATGCTAGTAAATGTTGTCAGCAGTAGACTTTTTAAAAAGAATTCTGCATAACTTCTTGTAAAAATGTCTGGGAAGTGATGGAGTAGAAAGAAGCTTAACAGGCTGAATCCAGATGAACCTTTTCGACTTTGTATGTGCATTGCTTGACTTATCCAATGCAAGAAAGGGGATGAAAGGAGGACTAATGAGCCTGGAGTTCAAATGAGATTTATAGCTGATCTTACAACAGAGAAACCTGGAGATAAAAGCATACCTAGACTAATTGGATGCTCTGTACAAGCTAAGAAAATGTACATTGCAATGTAATGTCAGCTGTGAATTATCAAGCCTTCTTTAAAGCAGATAACTAGTGAGTTCCTTCAGATGAAAGGGAACTTAGGAGAAGTGTGCAACAGATATGATTTTCTTTTTTTTACTGGAATTTGAATTATTTAGTTTGCTACTTAAATTCTTCACGTCCCCTCTTCCCTTTCTCTTTCAAATGACATTCTTGGACTGGTCAGGGCCAATAAGTAGAGAGAAGAGTATTGATTAATCTGCAGGTTTGTTGTAAACTCCACAGAACAACTTTGGTGTACCACTTTTAATAACAGAGTATAAAATATCTGAAATACCTTAAAATCTCAAATATTACCTCTGGAATTCTTTGAAAGAATCTTTCCAAACAGATTAATGATATTCAGTACACTTGGAATTTCTTTTTTGAGAAATTATATTGTGTTTCTTTCCAGTGTAAGATACTAGCATGAGGTTAATATCTGAGTATGTATATTTCCATATGAGAGAGGTGATGGGAGGGGAAAAAACCTCACAAAAAACCAAATAAGCTAGTAAGTGTGGTTTGCAATGGTTTTTACAGAAAAGATTACATTATGAACTTTGTGATTCATAATTTAATCACCATTCTCTTTAAGCTTTGAAATGTGATAGGGGTTTTTATGTATTGATAGGGCTACATAGAGTTCTAATACTTATTCAGTTAAATATTATTATCTTCTTGAAATTGTCCAGATGGCAAAACTATAGCTTCTGTTATTTATTCTGTAACTCCCAGGTGTCTTAGGTCTTTTTAGACCACTTAGATCAATAATGGTACAACTATGGGGAGAAAAATCAGAAACAATGATAAGCAGATGATGCAGCCTTGAATGTGGTCTTGTTTGTGGATTCTGTTTTGCAGTTGCATGCACTTGCACTTTTGTCATTCTAATGAGTTCTTTATTTGAAGATTAGACTCTCCACTACGGTATGTTCCTGATTCAGTTGCAGATAAAAGATTGTGTCCAATTCAAAATTAACTCTACAAAATGAAAGGCTCACCTAAAATGACAAAAAATTCTTAAAAGATAATATGCTAAATAACATAGATAATATCAACCTAGTTATCCATTCATAATCTTGCATTTAATGATATGACCTTATCTGCAGAAGACTTAACCAGTTAACCAAATATGTGCAAGCTGGCTGTGCCTGGAGCCAAGCTGCAGTGTCTGGGAAAATATATATTATTACTTTTATAGATGTGATCTGTCATTCCACTAAAGTGCCAATGTTTTCTCTTTTGTGACTAGCAGAAGAATAAACTTGGAGCTTAAATATTATGCAGTTTTCCATCTCTTGGAATTTAGATTGTGAATTGCAAGCAGCACAAGAAATTGGTCACATGTGTGTTTTTTGCCTGTACGAGCCCGTGATGCCTTATACACACAGCCCAGGGCAAAGACAGAGTTTTGTGTGGATGCACACCCACATTCAGTAGCACCAGTTCAAACAAAAATAATCATTTTGGAGACAAAAGTAAAATCGTGAGTGCTACATATCTGTGAAAGCACCAGCACTGAAAGATAGCTGAGTACAGACACGAGCCTCTGCAAATCCTTCCCATGAAAAAGTATACTGGAATAGCTTTTCCTGTGAAGCAGGAAAAATAGGAAGACTCCTAGGGATCTGTTGGGCACATTTTTTTCTTCTTCCTTTGAAGAAAGGTTCTGAGTTTGAAATTTGAGCTCAACATTTATGATGCTTGTATTTCTCATAGGTCCACACCAATACAACGATTCTTTAGAATGTCCTAATAATTTTTGCCCAAATGAAACACAAGGTTATCATCTTCTCTCCAGTTATATTTTGTGTTAAATAATATGAGTAATAATGTGGCAATAATACTCCAATATAATTTCCAATAATAATAACAACAACAGTCCTTGTATGCTGCGTCTTAAAAATCTCTTTTTCTTTCATGCATGTGCAGTCCTTCTCTATTGTTCTTATTTCTGAGTGTTTTATAAAGCAATATATAGTACTGTGCAGGACTAGGGGCATATGAAACTTTAATTTTCCTTTTCATAGTCACTGTAGGTATGGACCCAAACCAAACCATCCCCTACTTCTGGTTCTCTCTAGATCTGTTAGTGCTGACATAGAGCTCAAAATGATCACTTGCACACACCTACTCCTAGTATTCCAAGTACTTTCATTTTTATAGTGGTTATTTTTTTGCCTGACTATACCAATGGAGAAAAAAAAGAAGTTATTTTGTCTTAATAAGAAATTCCTGAGCTTGGTTGAGCAAGTAGATGTTGAGAAGAAAATAATTTTTTTATCATCTTTCTACTGGAAGGTTAATATGATAAGAACTCCATTCTACTTACACTGTAATTGTTCTTTCAGAGAAAAGAATCTGTGATTTGAACAGAGAAAAGTGCAGAAGAAGAATCTGCAGGCCAGACTCAAGGACTCATTGGTGTAAATGTTCTAGTGGCTTTATTTTAAGTCGAAATAAACAGTTTTGTGAAGGTAATACACTAATTTTTCATCAACTTTGTTCTATCACATGAAAAAATTCTTCTGTTTTTTTACTTCGTGAATTTGAAAAATTACGATGAGATTTTAAAAATTTCAGTGTGCCATTTCAGTTTTGTGTCCTTAAAAGTTTTAAATAGTTTAAAAAGAGACCTATGAAAATGTCACAGGTGCTATTCTTGTGAGAAATGTTGGTCTTAGTCTGAGTAGGCAAAGAAGCCTCAGATGAGTAGAAGTACTTATGTGTGCTACTTTAATTTTAAAATAAGGATGAAACTGGATGCATCACCAAAGGTGGAACATTGAATAATCCAGCAACAAGTGGTCTATCTGAAGTAGCATTTTAAAAAAATACAGAAATTCTTACCTTGCTTCTAAATATTTTAATCTGGAATGTTTAATTAAAAATCTAAAATGACTATTAATAATAGATGACATAATACTTTTTAAAGGACCTCTTTCCCCACAAGCCCAGATTTTGTAAGACATAATGGCATCATAATTTCTAGCTTACAGGATTTACAAAGTTGCGTGAGCATCGGCATTCCAGTTCTCAAGAAATTCTCAGGTTTGATTTCTGAATTTCAACTTTTAATACACTTGTGTTTTGAGGCTTTTACTTAAGTCATGTTGAACCCAAATTTTTAAAAGGAATTTTTGTTTTAAGAAGGTGTCTAATGTACATTTTTTGGATGTGCACAGTATTTAAATGGCATTGAAATCTGTATGATAAGACATCCCTTTGGAAATCCTCTAGGCATGTATGCTGGACACACAGAGCATGAGTATGTTTTGCAAGAAGGTTTTTAACACTGGTTTCAATGAGGTCTGCAAACTTGTTTTCTTATAGCTCATTAGGAAAAACACATTTTTTGTGAAATGAATGCAAAAAAAAAAGGATGTGCTTTTTCAGACTGTTACTTTATTCCATTACTCTATTCCCTAAACATTGACTGATGATGTTATTCTGACACAATTTTTTCTTTATTTTTGTTTGTTTGTTTTTTTGTTTTTAATTTTTTTTGCAGACATTAATGAATGTGGCTTCTGGAATCATGGTTGCACTTTAGGCTGTGTGAACATCCCTGGCTCCTATTACTGCACCTGCCCGAGAGGCTTTGTTCTGCTGCCTGATAGGAAAACGTGTCATGGTAAGGAGCTGTAATAGACAAACACTTGGAGTATCCTGTTTGAGACAGTCCTCATTTAACACTGGAACTGCTGGAAGTTTTGTGTATTGCGTTGCTTGCTTCCAATCCCATATTATGTAAGCAGGATCAGCTTAAATGGAGTGAACTGATTTCAGGTGTCGTGTTTAAGGAAGCATGAGTTACACGTGAGAAACCGTATATGTTTCAGAGATGGAAAAAAAATAACAAGTCATTTCTCCAGAGAGATCTCTTCTCAGATTAGGCCCAGTGTCACATTCCAGGTGGATCAGCAGTTACTTATTTTTAAATGTGGCCTCTGAATTTGGCTAACTCTGCAAGGATTTGCCCAGTCTCTGAAAGAGCAGCTCACAGCATCATGTAGTTGTTTTTTTTCAGATCAGGGCTGATAGCATTGCTAAAATGTATGACATTAGCGGAATTAAATACTTATGCTCAGCCTACAGATGAATGAAGACTTTCTGTAGTAAGTCTAGAACACAAAATATGAAAAGCTTTCATGTTTTGAGGTCTTGGGATATTGTCAGTCACTTTTGGAGTGGAACTTATGCATAGACAAAGGTCCTTCTACTTTGTTTCCATAGAAATAAAACACTCCTAAGCAGGAGTGCCAGTGCACACCAATGAGTTCAGTGTGGATCATGGCAGGATAACGGTCTAGGGTATATTAAATATCTCTACTGGAGAGTAAATATAGCCCTAGAATCTAAGAGACTCTGGCAGTCAGTCTATTTTAGACTCCAAGAGTCCTGGGCTGGGCCAGGAGTTGGACTCAATGATCTCTGTGGGTCCCTTCCAACTCAGGATTTTCTGTGATTCGGTAAGAGTCACTTCTTCCTCTTTATTAAGAGGGAACCAGGAACAGGACACAGTGACCCAAATGTGGGGTCTAGGGTGTGTGTGACAGCTGCAGAAGGCAGCCAGCTGCAGCAGAAGAATTATGGGAGGGCTGCAGTCAGAGGTTATTGGGAGGTGGAATATTATTTGGCATCCAAAACAACGTTTAGACACTGTGCAACTCAGTCTTACTTTGGATGACCAGCTTGAACTATATGCCTGCATTTTGGGTGTCTCAAATTAGATAGAAAATAATGTTTTTCTAGCACAGGCTAGGGATACAGAGTGGACAATGTGACTCCTTAACTAGTGCAGCACAAGGCAGATGTTCACCAACTATGCAAGTTGAGAGAGAAAGATGAGAAGTCTAAATGCTGGCCAGAGATTTTGATACTTTGTCCTTCAAGCCCTTTTCAAAGCTCTTCATCTAAAGTCACAAGCTCTGGTCAGAAAGAAACTTGAATTTTCTGGACCCTATTCTCTGTTTTTAAGTGGTTAGCACAGTCCAATACAGAAAGCAGCTGCCTTGGAGATGCAATATTTGCAAGAGCTATGAACCATTTAAGCCAACGTGTGCAGTTGATTCATACAAGCAGCTGTGGAAATCTTGCATTGATTCCAGTCATATGGCACTAGAGCTGGGACAAAGAGACGAAACACTGCAGTGCAGAAGGTGGAAGGAGCACATCTTGTGAAATTGCATTAAAGAAACATGAAAACAAAAATGTTGGCACTGCAGTATTTCTAATAGAAAGTAAAAGAAAGCTATTACCAAGTCCTCAGATGAGTTTTTCCCTTATAACTTCTAAGACTGACACTAAGGAACATAGTTTTGTTTCTGGAAGTTTCATCTCCTGTTTTGATTGATTTTAGCTCTTTTATACTTGGAATATTAGGAAAGTAATTCTTCCTCATTCTCTTTGGCTTTTATATTGATTCTTTTATGTATATTCCTTATAGTTTTTAAAACCTGATCTATTTTTGATGAAATATAAGAAAGAAAGTTTTCAAAATTACTTCTATTTTGATAATACATATTCAGAAAATTTTGGAAAATTTAAGGCTCATAAGTATAATGTCTTCAGGACTCAGAAATTTTGGCTTTTTCCTGGGCTGTAATTAGGAGAAGGTGTGGAAAAAAAATTGGAAAACAAAAGCAGAAATGCAGCATAACAAAGCATAGGAAGACTGCAGAAATGTTGTACTCTCAACATCACACTTTTATTTATTTAAACATTTCTTTTACTTTTTTTTCTTCTTCTTCTTCTTCTGCTGTTTAAGAAGATCATCTCTTACTGGGGGCTTAATAAAAATTTTTATCATGATTTAGGATTTTTTTTCTTCCTTGAATTGCTGTAGAGCTAATTACCTGTACAAGTAATGACACTGGCTGTAGCCATGGCTGCCTTCAGACATCTAAAGGCCCTGTTTGCTTTTGTCCGGAAGGATCTGTACTCAAAGTGGATGGCAAAACATGCACAGGTAAGTTACATTTTTTCTAGCTGAAGTGACTGCCAGGCTCTGTTTATTCTTGGCAGCAAGAGCCAGAAGTGAATGAAGACATTTTACACTCATTTTGAACAGCTGCAAATGATTGCACAAGATAATAGAATATAAGGTGCTATGAGTGCTGACATGAGCAGTATTCATCTTCATCTTTTAATGGATTTTTAGCAGCAGCAACATCCAATATTTGCTGGCCAAGTTCTTTTGTTGTCAGCACAGATCAAGGCATGTTGCAGATTTTTGTTGTGGGAGACATCTAACATTTCTGCTTGAGAGGACTTGTATGGACAAAATTAAGACCTGGGTGAAACCTGGACATAATTTTATTGACATCATGCAGCCCAGGGTCAGAGCCACTCTGACTTACCCACAAATGGAATATTTTGCAGTCAGAATACTTGAAGCTGCTACACTCAATCTGTCATTCCCCATTTCAGCAATTTTCCAAATTCAGGGGACTGTAGCTTCTCATCTGCATCTTTTCAGTCTGAGGGGTCAAGAAAGCTCCATTACTGACAGCCTTATGCTGTGAAAAATCCTCTTTCCCTTTTAATCCCTTTCATACTGTGGACTGTACTTTAGAGACAGATTCAGTCATTATTTCTGTTTTGCTAGCTCGTGTTGGTATTGAGAATATAACAGAAAAAAATAGCAAAATAATGGTCTTTTCACATGAAATCTTGGTTTGTTTTATTAGAAAGTATCAATTTGTCATCCTAGCCTAATTAACTTCTGGGGAGACAATTGCATTAATTTGCTGCTTCTTTGCATGGAGTGCAAAGTCTGATAAAATTTTTTACTCTGTTGTAGATGGGATGAGATTTGCATGGGAGAAGAGTTCTCTGAAACACACTAAAGACCCTCTCTTTAAGCACCCCAACCTTCCACCCTGTGTGGGTGGGACACAACATCTTATGTTATAAGGTTTCAGGAAAACTCTGGAACAAGTTACTACTGATTTGTTTTCACTTCACTAGGCTTCTGCTTTCAGCAGGAGAACTTTTGGTAAATGGACCAGTCATTGAGATGATTTGCACTGTAGAAATCCTGAGCAGAGTGAAACTTTCTCTTATACCTCTGATTTTGTTGTATTTTATTTTTTTTTAGAACGGCACAGTAAAATTTTACAAATGCTCTGTTTAAGGTTGTACATCTCCAGATAATGGTGGCTGCAGTCAGATATGCTCTTCTTTAAGCCCATTCTCCTGGGAGTGTGCTTGTTTTCCTGGATATAAGCTTCAGCCAGACAGAAAGCACTGCACTGCCATAGGTTGGTGTCTTGTTATGCCTGCATATATCTGCCAATAAAAGCAAAATGTTTATTGAGTTCTTTAAGGTAGATGACACAACTGGGATCACTTTTTGCACTAATTTTAGATTACTTGGTAAAACTTGGGAAGCATTAGTTGTTAGGAAAGACAACCTGTTTTGGAAACAAACCATAACAAGCACCAGTATACGGTTCTATCTCCTTCACAGAAAGTTCAATCTGTGATCCATCTTCAACATTTCACTCTGGGCTCCATTACTGTGGAGCTCTGTCCTGCAGTACACAGGGTTTTGTGCCTTCACATAAATATGGGCATAGATCTTGCCCAATGTTACAGAACTGGAGCTGAAGTCTCTGTATTTGGAGAACAGGGTAGGGAATAGTCTGTTAAAGTAATTTGCATATGGGAATATTTCTCCCCCACTGGCCCCAGCAAGCTGAGGTGTTTGCTATGGATTCCAGACCCTTCTGCTCCTTCTGAGAAAAGGGCAGACTCTAGTGATCAGCAAGGTATAAGCCAAAGAGAGAGGAGGAAAAAGAAGTTTTTGGTTTGTGCCCAAAATAAGGGGAAATATATATATATATGTATATATATGGGCTTTTTTTGTTTGTTTGGTTGTTTTTTTAGGACCAAAAAGGACTTTCTTACTTTTACTACAAAAGACTTCTCCATATGCAAAATTCAAGTTATTTTGGAATTTATGGTGCTGCTGTGAAATGTAGAGAGGTGATTGCCTTGAGACTAAGGCACTCAGTATGAAATGCAGCAGGACTAGTTACTCCTTTTGTCATAAACATTGAGGCTGATGCTGTAAATTTATATGCACATTTATCTTTAATTTCTTAGGCAAGCGGAGTGTAGGAAAATTGCCATAATTTCTTTTTGCTTCTGTTCCTCACTTTGTCTTTTGCTACTACTTTGCTACAATGCTACTTAGGTAGTAATACAAGTTAGAGATCACTTTGAATTTAGTGCAATTAACATACTGACAAATTTTAATCAACAGGTCCTAAGCCGTTTCTGTTATTTGCAAATGGCCGAGATATCCGCCAGATCAGTTTTGATGGAACCGATTATACAAGTTTACTTGACTGGCAGATGGGAGTAGTCTTAGCACTGGATTCTGACCCGGTGGAAAATAAGGTAAGGCATTAAAAATGAGAGGATTCTGGAGTGTTTCAAGGACAAAAGGATTGAGCTTTCATGTGCCTTAACCCTTCCTCTGTCAGAGATCTGGATTATGCATTATGCTGCTCATTGCTCTGTTGCCTGTCTAGGAGCACAACTGGTACAGGCTGCCAAACATTAGTTGAAGAGTTTCATCCTTTAATTACTTACTTTTTGTACATTGAAAATGATAATTCACCGACAATTTGGATCTCTAAATTCACTTCAGGCATGATTTCAATTTTAAACAACTTTTGTGTGATTGATAAGTTTTCTCTGTTAAGACTGCAGTGTTGTTTTCTGGAAATATATTGTGGATTTTTTTTTCACAATGTAGTGGTACAAGCAAAGGTATCTTTTATTCTATACAGCTAAATCTGTATTAGTGATCCTAAATGTGGGGGTAATCTTAACAAGAATTATTTCCCATGTCCTGATATTATTAAGCAAAACTGCTGAATGCTCATAGAGTCTATTCCTCTTCCCAAATGTGTTCCTCTCATACTAGATAGTGCTGTTGGAAACAGGGATCTTCCCTGTATAAAGACCTGTTTGTCTGTGTGGCCACATCCTAATGTTCCTACTCCCTGCCTGCAGAGTTGGAAGGAGTTCAGCTGTGCTTTGCTAAACCTTCTGCTGCATGTAGTTATATTCTCCCATGGAGAGACTTATTTACACTGTAAAAGTGTTGCAAAGGAATACTGGATGGGACCGTGAAAGCTGATGAGGAGCTCAGTTAAGTTATTGGAAGCATCTCAAGGCCCAGATGGACACAGATGAACAAATGCAAATGTTACCAGATCTGCATTTACAGGAGGAGCACTTCAGGCCCTGCTGGAACATCTCCACTTGCTCCTGAAATAGGGCCCTGCTGGAGAGGCAGCAGCTGTGCTGTGCCAGTGGCTCTGGTGTGCCCGGGATCCCCGCCCGTGGTGTTAGTGGGCAGCACTGAGGTGAGGGGACACGCAGGGCCAGCCAGGCTGCAGGAACCGGCCGTGTCAGCACAGAGCTGGGTGGCAAGGCAGCATCCCTTTGTGCTCCCAGGGTATTGAATTAGCTGGCCTAAGCCTAGAGGCTCCCTCCTGTTTTGTTCGACCTCATGGTTGACATCAAAGTAAGGTTGTTTTTTTCACTGTTACCATTTCTAAAGAAAGCCTCAGCACTGCTTTTTGTATGGATGTGCCGTGCACTGTTTGGCTCCCTCTGGTATTAGAATACAAGACAAAATTTACACATTTTTGGAAAATGCAAACCTAGTTTCCCTACCAGTAAAGAGCTTTTTTTTTGACCCCGAACTAAGAAACCACTTCTGGAAATGTTGGAGCCTTACAGAATAGACATTTAGTAAAAAATTATCATAGCTGCAGGATGAAAGAATGGAAAAAAATAGATGCAAATTTTATAACTCCTTTACCCAGCACCTTGATATACATAGAGTGCTACTTTCTTCTCCACTCTTCTCCCTTTTCAACATGAGCAGCCAGTGAGATGACAATGTGCTTCTTTCTGCCTGTTCCTACTTTTGCTTCCTCACCTGTGCTTCACGTGAAAACCACAGGGTATTCAAAGGGCTGTATATAGGGCAGCCAGGATTTACAGCTAAGCACAAGCTGCCTGTAGAAGTCATCCTGGTTGAAGGATAAGTGCCTTTTTATTTGATCAGGGATCATGGGTTACCTGTGCAGCCTTTTGTGAATAAGGAGTTTAGGGAATTTTCCAGATGAAAAAGGTATTTTAGAAATGGAGTTACTAGACAGGGAAGGTAGAGCAGAAAGTGTGATGAGAACTAATGACACCTTGTCTGTTATGTATTCACAGATTTACTTTGCCCACACTGCCTTGAAGTGGATAGAACGAGCTAATCTGGATGGTTCAGGCCGTGAAAAGATTATTCACGGAGCTATGGATACACCCGAAGGCCTTGCCGTGGACTGGATTAATCGTAAATTGTACTGGACAGACAGAGGGTACATGCTCCACAGTGCATTTATGTTGAAGCACACCACAAAATATTTGGAATAAATGACTAGTGATACAGAAATAGCTGAGATATCACTCTAATTCAGTAGTGCTTCAATTCTGATTGGATAGTTTTAGTCTCAAGTATATACAGCTGGAAGGTTCTTTAAAATGCTGGAAGTTCACTTGCAGTCTGCTGTTGTATTTTTATCTTTGTCTTTCCAAGAAGCAAGGGTTTGGACTCAGTTGCAAAGAATCTAAAGCATGCACTGCATATATACATATATGAATGTGCACATGTGCATGTGACTACATTTCCTTACACTTTTTTTGTATACCTTCACTGCGTGTGAGTTTGTGTCTGTATAGCTCTATCTTTGTATAGGCATATACATATATACATATAAAAAAGAACGTTACTCTACTGAGTACCTCTTGGTCAGTGTTGTTGGCAGCTAGAATCATGTTATTGGAGAGTATTTGTCAATTATCTCTGACAAAAGAAGAATGACTGCTGCCAGACCATGTGACCACCCTTCAGCTGATACCTAGCCTTGTATGCAGAGGGAAACAAAACTGACCTTTGATGAAAAGGCAGTTTCAGATCACAACAGATAATGAAGACTCCTTGAAGAGTGGTCATGAGTTTCCATGTGATCCATAATTCATTAGTCAATAAAAAGTAATTCTGAGTGTTTAGATCACCTTCCTTCTCCATTTTAAATCTTCTGCTAGTTCACTTCCTTGCTTTTTAGGTACAATATTGTTGAATGATTGAGCAGCTGTAGAAATATGCCAGTGTTTCTTGTGAAATGGGAGATTATGGTGCTTCTCTCCATAAGACAGGAGTCCAGGGAGAATATGAGAATTTGAACCTGTGGCTTCCCTCTGCACCCACTGCATTTACATGTTTGTATTTCATATTTGCAAGAATATATTTCTCCTTCCATCTCTGTGGGGCCTTTCTTTGAAGGTTCAAAGAGGCATGGAAGGCTGTAGGCTTGCTTGCAGGTAGAGGCTGATATCTGTTCAGCAAGGTGAATATTGCAGGAATAAAATCAGTTTTCTGGAAAAAAAGGTGAATTGAAAGATTGGTAATGTAGATTCTATACTTGACTTGGCCACGTATTTAAGAGTAATCTTAAGAACCTTAGCCTCATTCTTTGCTGCAAAAATAGATGTATTATGTAAAATGACCACTGATTTCTGGATGAAAAATGCCATGTAAAATTACCATGTAAAAGAAATTCTTTATACATTTGGTAATGGTATTCAGTTAGGAGCTGGTTTTCTACCTGACTCCTTTTAAAGCTGGCATTTATCTATTAGTGATCATACTTGTAATTCATTATTCACCCAGAGAAGCAGAACTTCATGTCTTCTGCAGAGCAGCAGGTATTTTATCATCATGCCCTGGAGCAGATAATGAAGCTGTAACATGAATTACTTGTTGATAAAACAACTAGGCATCCCACATCAGCAGGATGACTTCCAGGTTACTTCCTGTCGCTGTGAAATTATTTATTACAGCTAAACTAAAGCAATGCAAAATCGTAGTACATTCAGCCCAAGAAGGTAATCAAAAGATAGCAGGGAGGACCTAACAGAGCTCTGTGTGTTGCAGGAAGGTGTGCATTGAAAGGAGCAATCTGAATGGAATGCAAAGAAAAATGATCATCTGGGAGGATCTCTCCCAGCCCCGAGGGATTGCCATTCACCCATTTGCTAAGTAAGGAGTGATAAACACAGTAAATCATGTAATTCTTGTGGATGATTTTTAAAAGTGAGTGTGCAAACCTTGCCCTTTTTGGCAGTCAAAATATGCATTAGTCTCGTGCTGGGTTAGTCACTGCCTTGCAGAGTTGTGTGAACAGTAATGTTTTATTGCAGGGCTTTTTTGTGAGTTGGGACATGTTCATTTCTCACATAGATTTTAGAAGAAAGTAATTGGAACATTAATAATTCTGTCTGCAGCTTAAGCTAAAGAAAAGCGTGGGCAACTGAGGTCACGGACAGCTGTGGATGCCACACTAAAAACTTTGCTGGTTGTATATCTAGTAGTGAAGAAATTAATTACTTTTAACCAGCAGTGCTTAGAAAACTGTCTTTTTTTTTGTTTTTGGTCCATGTTTCAGTTTCAGAGGAAACTAAATCTAATTTACTGTTCTGGAGACTTGTTGTTTTAAAAACACCTTGAATCTTCTTAACTAGTGTTGAAATGATCCCAGGTGTTTAAACTCTTGATGAAATTCTGACTATTTCAATCAATGTCAAAGTCCCATGGATTTTAGTCAATATGCTTGTAGGAGGAGCATTCTGGTTCTTTAACTTTTATTTTGAAGTTCACATCCTGCTGTAACTAAGTACTGATGAATCAGAAAAAAGCAGGTTTGGGGCAGGTGTTTTGCTAGCTTGCCTCTGCCCATAAAAGACCTGAAAGAATCTTTCAGTAGAGGCTGAATGCTGTAGAGACATTTTGCAGGAAAACTTTGAAGAAAGGTAGGTTCTGCCAGATTGTTTGTTAGAATTATTGGTAGAGTAAAAGCATGTGAGGGGAAATGGAGGAGGAAACATCATTAGAACCTTATTTTTTAGAAATTTAATGGTGAAAGGATGAACAGACATTATGGCAATGTCCATAACTGTAAATATTAAATAGGGATGTGAAACACAGTTAGAGCTCTTGCAAATACTTGTCCCTGCATTAGTTAGAGCAAAACTGCTTGTGTAACTAAAACTAAGTGAATCCCTGGGTTATTTCAGTAAGCCTGACAGGCAACTAATGCTAGGGAAGTTGAGCCCAAACTTCAGACATTACTTGCAATTTTAGCTATCCTCATTTTCAGTTGCCTTCTAGCACTGTCTGTTCCTTGAAAACTACTAAACACTGAGTGAGTAACACACAGGACTCTAGAGGGAGATCCTGAGAATCATGATTTTATTAAAGGAAGAAATATTCTGGACCTAGTATTGGTGTATTTTTTTAGAACAACCTGCCTACACTTGCTTGTTTTCCATGGATAATGGGTAATTTTGGTTTCATTTGTTTCTTGTTGTACCCCTGTTTAGAAAATGGTCTGGCTAATGCATTGTTTTCTGTTGTCTGGGTTTGCTAAACCACCAACAGCTGTCACATGGAAAAATCAAAAAGCAGATATGAAGAGCTGTGGCAGTTAACATAGTCAGGAGTTGTTTTCCAAAGGTCTCATGCAGGGTGAGAATTCTGCTTAAGTCCCAGTGCAATCACCTGGAGTCTTATGGCAAGAGTGAAAAGATCAGCAGCCAATATGTTTGCTTGAAGCGTGCACTTTTCCTCCTGTAAGTCAGGGCTATATTGCTCTGATCTGACCTTTCTGCTTTGAAAGAACTCCATGGAGAGAAGGACAAACATTTACTTACTGACTTCCTGTATTCATTTTGTTTTCTGAAGGAGATTATTCTGGACTGACATGGGGGTCAATGCACGGATTGACAGCTCTTCATTGGAAGGCTTCGATCGCCACGTTGTAGCCAGCACTGGCCTGGTGTGGCCCAGTGGAATAGCCCTCGACTACTTGGCTGACAAGCTGTACTGGTGTGATGCTAAACAGGCTGTGGTTGAGACTGCAAACCTGGATGGTTCTGGTCGTCGAATTCTTGCACAGAATGATGTAGGTGAGGCTTTGGGGTTGATAATTACCTACTGCTGCTTGTCTGTGTGTGTGCGTCTGCATATGTGCATGAAAATGATTGGCCAGCTGCTGTGCTATATATTCCATGCTGTCTTGAGGTTAATGACAGCACCTAAGTTCTTCATTCTGTTACCTAGCTGACTTTTATTCATTTTAGCAAAAGCATGTCTTTCTAACACTCTCTGCTTTTATTAACAAGTCACCTTGCCCTGCACAGAGAACTTCTGTGCCTTCACAGAAAAATGAAAAGAATCAAAAATTGTAAAATGTGGATTTCTTTTCCCATGCATGGCTGCTTAGTTTAGTTAGTTAGTTCAGGTTTTGCTGTGTTTATTGCATCAGTAAGTCATATTGACGTAAGAAGAAAGAGAATTAGTCTGGATTGTTAAGGTCCTTGAGCAGAAAACCTGTATCTGCAATTTTGAACACTGGAAGGATTCTAAATTCATAATAGATACCAAATGAAAAATTATTTTACATTTTGCTGATAGTTTTTATGGCTAAGATTTCTACAGCGTGACACATAACTGTTGTTCTGGAGCAAGAGAACAGAGATGTAAGTAACAAGGAACTGATACCGTACCACATCTAAAGTAAACCATGTATTTAAGAATCTTGTACATGACAAATCAGTTTCTGGAGGGGACAATTCCTATTGATCATGGGGTCTCTCTGGGGACTGTTTTGTAGGTGTGCATACAAAACATGGGCAGAGTGAGTACTCGTAGCCCAAAACTGCGACTGCCATGGGTAACTTTATGGTTACTCTGTCGAGCAGCCTGTGCTCTGGGAAAGCTTGTGCTTATCACTTTAGCCAGATACCCTCCAAGTAGTTTGGAGGTGAGTGGGGTGAGGTCCTGGAAGAATCAGTGTTCTCCAGTTTATAAGACATCAAAAGGCCTGAGAAAAGAGACTTTCCAGCCTTTTTCTCTCTTCCTGTGCTGCACATATTCTGCTTTATGCTCCACTTTGCAGATCAGCAAAGGAGGATCTTGAAGCCTTATTAAAGTTTAATTTTGTTTCTCCACAAGGAGTAAGACAGTGTATTACAAGGAGAAAACAGAAAAGGAGAGCTAGGACCACTATAAAAACATGGACTATGAGAAAGGAGCAGTTATACGGCTGTTTGGGGTAAGAGAAAAGGACATCAACATCTGTATGCAAGGAAGTGAAAGAGATGAAGACCTGTAGGGGCATGAATTTAGAGAAGGATGTCCTGATATTTTGCTAATGCTGTTAGTGAAGACTAGAATCAGTTTTTGTTCTTTAGCAGCTGCACACTGGAGGACAGGAAGGTGGTACCTCTTCCTAGGTGTTCTGCTGTAACATGAATTCTTTATTACAGCAGCTCCCTCTAGTGCCCCTGTACGGAGAGCTCATTCAATAGAGCTGCTTGCAAAATAGGTAAACTATTTCTGCTCTCCCACCTAACCCTGCTTTCAGCTGTAAGTATAACAGCCTGTAATAACCTGCCTGAGGCAATGAAGAGCACAACTATCCCTTTTGTTTCTGCAGCAGGTCGCATTTGTGCTGTCCTTGCTATCTCCGTTGACTGACACTATGCTTCTGATTTTAATCCTCAATGTATTTGCAAAAGAAGAGGTTAACAAATGGCTGGCCAAAGCAGGGTGCTGTTTGTGAACAGTGCAAATTACAGATCCTAAAATAGTGAGGAAATGTTTGGGTGGGGACAGTATCTAGATCTCAGTTTAGTTGTTCAAATTTAATGGGAAGAAAAAGTAACCAAGATCAATGATTAAATTTGTGTCTGTAAAGGTAGTGAGGTGCCAACAAATGCACTCTTCAACATAACACTAAAGAATACTCAAGCGGTGTCTTAGAAATTTTTTTGTAAAGGACTGTTTTATTCAGTTTATTTGTGAGGTGAATTTAAGATATACCAACACATCCCCAAGGTTCTAATTGTTATCTGTATTGATTCTCTGTTGTTTTGTTTTCTTGTTTGCTTGCCTTTGATTTTTTTTTTATTTATTTTTTTAAGCTAATTGGGATCCCAATTTCATTACTGAAATTAAAAATCACCTAGTTGAGGTCTACATCAAGAAGCAAAAGCACAGGTCATAAAAATCATGTGCTTAAAAAGCTTACTTGCCAGAGGGTCTCAGACTGCAGTGGTAGAGTGCAGTGCCACTGAGGACTATAGCAAAGCAAATCTTTTTCAGCCAGGAAGCATTCACTCTGAAACCATGTGTACATCCATGGAAGAATAGCATATGTTCTTACCTTCCATTGCAAAAAGCTTGCCAAAAGGGTGCCTTGAAAGCAGGAGATTTCTGAGTGTATGGAAAAAAATGCATAGTCCCATATGGACGAATGAAAATTTTCTGTCACGAGAGATTAGAAAGAGTCAGAATAATTTTGTAAAGATCTTTATGTCTGTCATTATTTATATGAAATTGTCCTTTGGATTCTGAATTGCTGAGCTTATCTCTGGAAGTCAAACTAGAAATCTGAGTTCTCCTAGTGCAGATAATGTGCTACCAAGGAAAAGTTCCTGTGCTCTGAACTTGGGGTGGAATTTCTTGCAGCTACTGTTAATCCTGTGATTGTTAGGTTCCTGGTTGAAGCTGATGTCTAGGATCCTGCTGTCATCAGTGAAAAGAGAGGAAGTTACTGGGATGACCTATTGCCTCCTGTGGTTTAGGTTATCTGGCTATATGCCCCTCTGCACTGTACTTGTGTGTACTTTTGGCACTTGCAGAGGCCACACGCTGGCTTTGGGGCCCTACCAGGAGTCAGTGGCTGCAGTGTCTGTGGCTGCCCCATGGCAGGATGCTTTATGCAGGATGACACATGCCCTGAGCTCCTTCCCTCCTTGCTATGTGAAGGCTGCAAAAGAGGCCGTGTACCTCAGCAGCTCTGTGCCAGGCCACTGCAGGGCACAGGAGGGAGGTACTCGAGTTCTGAAAGCATTGGGCTGGTCCCAATGCTGCCTCAAGAAATGATGATGTGTGAGGTAGGAATATCTTGTGAACTACATCTGGTTGGAAGTCACCAGAAGCATAGAGCATGTACTGAGCCAGGCAGGTGTCACAGAGCACAAGTGACGTGTGCCTGTGGTCCATAGTTCAGGGACACGTCTCCCTCTCCATGGGAAACCAAAGTGGAGCGCAGGCTATGGCTAGGCCCCTGTGTTAGAAGCTGATCTATATGCAAATAATGCTTTCCTTTACAGGGCTCTTTGTGTATGATCTACAGATGTGGAAATGATAAACCTAATGTCTTTGCAGGCCACCCTTTTGCTGTGGCAGTGTTTGAGGACCACCTGTGGTTTTCTGACTGGGCTAGGCCATCACTAGTGAGGGTGGACAAGAAGACCGGCCAAAACAGGGTACGTCTTCGAGGCAGCATGCTGAGACCCTCATCAATGGTTGTAGCTCATCCTTTGGCGAAACCAGGTATACTGCAAAAAATTATGCAGTCATTCCCTTCCAGCCTCCTCTTGTTCACTGGTATCAGTAGAATAGATGTTCTTAGGTAGAGGATTATCTTCTCAGAAATAGGCTCTTTAAAAAGCCTTGCATAGTCAGACTGGCATTTATTGAAAGCATCATCATCTGGGCTTGTGTCCCAGGAATGCTGACAGATTTACGTTCATGCCCAAGAATAGATGCTGATCAGTTGCCATGAGGCTACCACAGGCTTCTAATTCCAATTTATCCTAGTCTATTAGCACCCTCCACACACAAGTAGTAACAAATGACATGGTGAAAGATTTTGTGAGATTTATTAGTTTTTGATCAAATAATTTGATTTTCTGTTGGGAGCAATCTCCCTGTAAGAACAAAAGAGTAATTCAATAAACCAGGATTGAGAGATGGTAATCACAGGTTCCTTATGTCCTTGAAGTATTAGGACTCTAAATATTAAAGGGGAAACAATAAAGGAAATAAAATAAAAAAATGTGGTACATGCATTAGATACAAAGTACATGAATCTCTTTTCCTGACAGGGGCTAAGTGATAATACCTATACTTTACTACATGCATTTGTTGTTATATAATAAAATAAAATAAAATACAATAAAATAAAATAAAATCCTAGCTATTGTCAGTCATTACTCTTTTTCCAACTGCTTCAACTCTGCTTGTCTAAACAGAGATGTAGACTGAAGAAGCAGCTTGTTAATTTTCCTGTTGTTCTTCATTAGGGGCAAATCCTTGCCTTTATGAGAATGGAGGCTGTGATCAGATCTGTGAAAACAGTTTTGGAATTGTCCACTGCAAGTGCCATCCAGGATTTAGGAAAACTCAAGATGGAAAATCCTGTCATGCTCTGGATTATTCCAACTCAACAGCAGGTACAGTCCTTCAATTCCCAAAAAGACTCCCTTCAAACCCTTGAGGATGCTGACAGGTAGCACTGGAAAAATTTACCTGGCTATAGCATAAGGAATGATGTTTTCTCTGAAGAATGAAAATGCTGGAATGCTCTCCTTGGGACAACAAGACGACAGATATACTGTCTGACCAGTGTAATTTTTCCCTTGGCATTTTAGCAGTAAAAAGGTACCTGCAATGCTGAAAAGTATTCTGAGCAATGAGTTGCATTCCTTCTCTTTTGTATTTGAGAAAACTCAACAGTGGGTGCTTTTAGGAATAATTTGATGTTAGAAACCATTTAGTCTGGGAGCGTACTGATATTTATTTTAAAAGGAAACCACCACAATTACTGGAAAGTAGACAAGTATTTGAAAACCAGAAGGCTATTTCACTAGATTTAAATATTCCATGTCACTTCTTTGTTGTCTTTTCCAGGAAGTGTCTCTGTGCACAAGGAGTTAATGCCAGTGCCGCCAGAGACTGGACTCCAGAGCAAGTGGAGCACTGGGATTTTTAAGGATGTAGACAACAGGGAAAAGCAGAAAAAGATGTTTTTTATGGCTGAAATCATGGTATCAGGTGAGTCTGATGGTTATCTTACTTATGCTTTCTCTGAGGCTCTGAACAGGTTTATAGAGCAGAAAGAAGTCATATACCTTAAAGAAAGAAAGATGCATTGTTGAGACTGGTGGTATTCATGCTCTTAACCTTCTACCAAGTATTTGGGTCTGTGCAATTATTCCAGATAGCACAGCTTTTTTGTTTGTGTTTATATTCCTTGGCTATATCAACAGAAAATTTATAATATTATCCAGGTCTAATTTGGAACACTTGAAAAGGTCTCTCCCTTAGATTTTTACATATATTGTATTCCTTTAAAAAAAGTTAAAATAAACCCATTGAATTCTACATATCTTTGGTGATGCTAGATCATTAAGTTTTGCAATAGATTTTGGATAAAATATTCAGAAATCCTGATACTAAATGACATGCCACCTCCATCTAGACAAAGAGAACAGCTGCAGTGATTGTGTTGGCTTGTCATTATTAATCCTGGAGAGCAAAGTTTCAAATTTTGTCTGTATGTTTTGGTTTCCTTAGCTGTTTGTCTTTCTGTAATATAGGTGTACACTACCTCCTTTGGTATTTCCAAATTCATCTAGTGGTTTTTTGTTTTGCATATGCTATAGATGAAGATGACTGCACTGCACTAGAATGTCATGTCAATGAAGAGTGTGTTTTACTGGAAGATGGTGCTATGTGCCAGTGTTTGAAAGGATTTACCAGGAAGGGGAAATCATGCTATGGTAATAAAAAACATTATTATAACTTTTGAAAAATTGTAGACTGGGGGGAGGAAGAAAAATCTATCTCCCTTCACACTGGCAGCTGTGCTGTGTGAAGAAACAGAGAAAGGTCAATAGTATGAAAGAGATGATGAGCAGAAAGCATGTGACATGAAATGCATAATTATCACACGCCTTTTTTTCCCCTCTAGCCATGAGTGTTAATATTAATCCTATTAATATTAACAAGCAATAACAGGGATAATAGAAGTATAATGTATTTATTTGTAAAAAATGACTAATTATAAAAGCTCACTCCATAAACATAATAGTTAATGTATAATTTAAACATAAGTGAACTCTTCGAAATTAGTATTCCTGATGTAATGTTTATATAAAAGTGCTGCTCTAGTTTCTTTCTAGCACTAGACAAAGACTCTAACAGCCATGCAAATCATTGCTCAGGGTGGTCTTTAAGTTTCTGGACTTGCTTGCAACATAAATGGAAGAACTGTTTTGCTCTCACAAAGATCAAGAGAGGAAGGTGATAGAAACAGAAAAAAAATACCATTTGGTGGCTAAGCATGAATTCATGAAGATTCATAAGAATCTATGTTACTATGGAAAAGGAAAAAAATGTAAGCTGAAATGGACATACATTTTTTCATTGTAGTACTTTTTCTGTTTTTAAGCCCATGTGTTCTTTCATAAAACAGTTTCTAAATGCTCTTAGAGGTCTTTTCCAACTTAATGGATCCTATGATTCTACAACATAAATCTATTTTTGCATCAGATCGTTTCCTCTGAACAGGTTTCTCAAGCAAATGATATTTGTAATCCCCAGCTGGTAGTACCTGGTTGACTCTCTTGGATTTTAGAGCACCCCCATCAAACCTCATACCATAAAAGACCACAAAGTCCTTCTCTTCCCATTTGCTTCGCAAGCACAAATGCCAGGTGACAGCACGGTCTGAGGGAGATGCATGGTGCAGATGTCTCAGTTTATTGATTGACAAGATGGCTTGCTGACCCAGTGTCCTGTCCTGGTTGTGTCTGGCAGACGTTGACGAGTGCGCCGTGCGCATGGACCGCTGCAATCGGAGCGTGTCCGCCTGTATCAATACGGAGGGGGGCTACGTCTGCAAATGCCTGGAGGGCTACGCTGGAGATGGAGTCCATTGCTATGGTATGGGCATGTGTGAGGGCTCTGCTCTGTCTGCAAGGCTGAGGCATTTCTGCCTTTGTGATTCCCTCCTCCCTGTTTGGAGTGTGGCAACCTCAGCAGGTGATCAATATGCAAAGCCTGTAGTTGTCAGTGAATATCTCCTTTCAGTGTTTGCACTCTTTTTAGTGCCTGTAGAAGGAGAGAGAGGGAGAGTGAAGGGAGGAGGGAAGTGGAGGTGAAGCAGTAGAGCTTTATTGGAAATCGTTGCCATGAATATAAACGAAAGCAGGTATTGAGTGTGTCATAATACTCATCAAATAATTCCAGGTCTGTTTAATAGGCATGAGGTACAAGGTGTGACACTGACAACTTGAGTACATTTAGAGTCTTGTTAATAATCAGACCCACTGATTTTCCCATCCAGCTCTAATGCCAGGTCTTTAGTTCATTCCCTACGTCTCTTAAATTCTTAATCCATTTTAGTGGTAAATATGAACAAGAAGCTTTTTCTCTCCAGTATTTGACTAGCACACAGTTTGTTCAGAGCTTTATGAGAGTCTTGCCTTCTCTTTCATCCTTTTCTTTTCTTTTTTCCTTTGTGGCCTAATTCAAAGCGCATTAAGTTTGAACCAATTCTTACATAATCTTTACTGGACTTGGTTCTTCAACACTTTGAGCCAGATCCTGTTAATTTTATTGTAGAAAAACTCAAAGCAGTTTAAGCAATCATTTCACAAAAATTGAGGTGGCAGATCTGTGATTCCCCAAAGTAGATCCGGCACATGTATTCTGCTGACAGTTCATAAAACGAATCAGAGGCTCCCAAGCTCTGCTATGTGAACAAAAGGTTTCACCTACGAGCGGAATGCTTTGGCACTTAGCAACGTGCAGGTGCAGCCTGGCAGGAGCTGCTGCTGTGGGCTTTGCAGAGGTGTGCAGGCAGGAGGAGGGTGTGCAGCACAAAGGGGGCGAGAGATGTACATAAACCTAACATGGGCTCTGAGCCCGGAAACTTGCAGTCAGGGAGCCTCTTCACAATCATTCAAAGCCTCACTCACTGAAGTGCTTACACAAACTGAATAAACCTGTAGGTTTCTAGACACTTCTGCCTAAACTCTTTGTTAGGCTGAACTAGGAGGGTGGTACAGGGATGGGCAGCTCCCCACTGCAAACCCTACTGCAGGAATGCCAGCATATGGATCCAGGCCGCAAACTATGACTAGCAATGCCAGGAGAATACATCTGGTATAAATGGCTCTCCCCTTCAACTCTGCTTGTTACATTTCCTGGGGAAGCCTTTCCCTCCTTCTCCCTGAGGAGAGTTTCTGCAGCAGCAGTATAGAAAGTATGCTGGTTACTTTTCCATTAGGCTTTCCATGAAGGGATATTTGCAAAGGGAGAGGTCTTTGGTGTTTTTCCCCACTGCCTGGGGAGCACAGTGCTGCAGCTGCTGCCCTTGTAGCCGATGCTCTGAGGCATTTCATTCTTCTAACTGCAGACTGTTTGGGTGACAGATATTGATGAGTGCACGATGGGGTCCCACACCTGTGGAAAGAACATGACCTGCACAAATACAGAAGGAAACTTCACTTGCTCGTGTGCTGATCATGCTTCTGGAACTGGCACTGGTTGCAGTGAGTAAACTGAGTGAGCAAATAAAAATGGCCCTAAATTAAGAGCTGTGTCCTTGGATAAATTGTTATACCTGGAAACTAAAGGATCCCTGTATAGTAATATCCTGACCAGCTTTGTGGATCCATTTAGCATTGCCTTTAGGAGGCTGTTGTGTGATGGACTAAGGAGAACAGATGCGAGTTTAGGTAGGAAATATCTACATTAAGGTTCTATGTAAATTTTTACTGTCTAAATGTAACAACAAATCTATCAAACTTCATTTACATTCAACAGCAGAAGTAAATGTTCCTTGGAAGTAACATTTTTTGAGAGTAATTTCAGTCTGCACCATTTTTCATACTCCCTGTGCCTTCTGTTACTCTGCAGAAGCCTAGCAAGGGAAATGCACATGATTTAAGTGCCATTTGATTCTTCAGTATAAGCTTGTCTTTCAGTTCCAGTCACTACTTGTTCAAAAGGGCTCTGAAACTACTTAGAAAGTCTGATTACCAGTTAAATGAAGGGAACTGCTAAAGGTTCAGCACTAACGACTATCTGACCCTCATTTTAGTGCCTCGATGTGGTAGCAGCATTCTCTGAGAGTGACCCGTTCTTTTACTCTCTCTCAGTTCTCTTGGTCAAGGGTGAATTTTACTCCAGACTGAGTGACTTTCTGACCATGGACGGACATTGTGTGATTGTCACAGAGCTGTTTCTTCAGAAAAACAAGGAAATTATGGCTTTCTTAAATAGAACACCTATCAGGATTCCCACTCCCATTTCAGTTGCTTAATCTTTCAGGAGTTTCAGGTGTCACTCAGGAAATGATGATTTTAAATGATGCATGACTTGGAAGTAATGTTTCCTAGGTCCGTCATCTGTCAGTCTGATCCCATGTCTTTATAGATGTTAACACGTTGTTTTAGTTCTTTGCCTAATAAGCTCTTTTAGCAAGATGAAATTTTCTTTGCTGAATGCACGCACACCTGGGGTTCACTATAATCACTCATCCTTCTCCATTCAGGCTCTTTGCCATGGCAGTTCTCCTGCAAATGAAATTTTAAAACCCAAATGTCATTGAAGGTCATGTTGCAATAAAATTGGTGTGAGTCACAGGACTGACCCCATAATTGTATGAGAATGATTAGGCATGTCTCTGCTAATCCATACTGCCGGAAATTCTTTGCCAGGTAGCTGATTTCTTCTGACCTACAGGTTTGTTGTAGCATCAAAGTAGGCATGAAAACACTCCTTTTCTGTAATGCCTGCACTATGGTCATGCTGTGCAGAGATATTAGTGCTACCTTTAAAACTAGCTAGTTTGGATAGGTGCGTAGGTGGCAGCGTGTGTGATTCAGAACAGGCTGCAGAAATCTTTGGCAGATCCATGTCTCCCTGCTCCCTCAGTGATGCTGCAGAACCCTTTGGCAGATCCATGTCTCCCTGCTCCCCCAGTGATTCTGCAGAACCCTTTGGCAGATCCATGTCTCTCTGCTCCCCCAGGGAAGCACCCTGTACCTGAGCTAGCCTGAAACAACAGAAATTGTCATCTGCTGTCACACGCAGATGCAATTAACTGTATGGCAGCAGAGTAGAAAAAATCTGCATAAGAATGACAAGTTGCATGTGAAAGCTTCTGAGACCCAAGTGCATGAAATACATCCTTCACCTTTACCTCTCACTCTGGTAATTTATGCACGGTAGAGATTTACTATATGCCAAAGCTGCATAAGTTGTCAAAATCATTTCAGAGTAAGCACCTAGATGGTGCAGTTTTTCTTACAGAGCTGGGCTCACACATCTAAACACTCAGAACTCAATCAATCACTGTAAATCTAAAATCAAGCATATTTAGTAATTTGACCTAAATTTCTGTTTGCCTAAATTTGATAACAACATAAGAAAATAGGTAAAACACAAGTAATTAATAGAAATTGGGTATTTTTACCCAGTTTGATACCTTGAAGTTCTGGAACTCTTCTGTAAGATTATGTTGCCAATGAGGCCAAAAGTTTGAGATGCCCTTGTGAAACCCTCTGTTTCAGAATCTGCCGTTCCCCCAACTGCTGTCAGTGATGAATACACCACAAACGCTGTGCAAGGTGATACCATAGGATGTCCGCCTTCCTACGAGTCATACTGCCTCCATGGTGGAGTGTGCAATTATGTTTCTGATCTGCAAGACTATGCCTGCAAGTAAGTACAGAAATTTGTATTTTCTCTGCCGAAGAACGAAGGATGTCACCCTCGGAATGCTACCCTCAGTTAACTGCAGGCAGGGAAGAGTTTGTTCATGAATGATCTGTTCAGCATTCATGTCACTCATTAGCATTTGAATCTCCTCTTTCTTGTAAGAGATCAGTGTAATTTTTGGAGCAGGGCCACTCCATTCACACCCATTGCAATTAATAGTAGGATTGGATTTGTTCCCTAAAAATGTCATTCTTTACTTTGGAAATGGAACTGACTTGAAAGAGGTGCCTGCTCTCTCTCCTGTATGTGTCCTGCTGACTTGCACCTCTCTGTTGGCCTTGCTGTTCATATGCAGCCTTCACTGGGATGGAAGAGGACACCTCTGTCTTGTCTTCTCTGAGTGGGGCCAGGGAGCAATCTTCTGGTGTCCGTGTCTTCCATTACAGAAAGGCAGAAAAGGGTAGGATATAATTGCCCTCTTAAAAACAGGGAGAGTTCCAATGAGACCTCAAAATTGAGGCCTACTTCTCCTTGTCAGTATTTTTAACCCTGTGAAGCCTAATTCTGTGTTCCCCAAATGCAGGCACTGATAAAAGCAAAGAGAATCTCATCTCCAGAAGTCAGCCTTGACTTGGTCAATGTAACAAACTAGTCCCATGGGGTAATCATTTCTTCAAAACATTTAGTTCTGGCATTTAAGTGTGTAACCTGATTATATTTGAAGCTGTATTCAGAATCTTTCTTCAAAATTAAGCATAAAATCTTTACAATGGGACAAATCCAATGCCTGCCTCCTCCCCTGGGGTCACAGGCGGTAAATGAGGATCTGTACAGGGAGTGGAGGCTGTTTCAGGGTAGGCAAATCTCTCTCTGTGTCTCAGGCCTTCCTATTTTGAAATATGAGTGGTCTCCCCTGCCTGCAGACCTCTGTACCTGTAAGAATATGAAAGGAATGTGTCTCATGTACATATATGGGAATGAAGTTGAAGCTTTGTGCTGTGGATTTCTTGACCTCAGCAAAGCCCTTGGGCAAAGACATTATGGGAGACAGACTCATAGTCATCTCTGGTACTTGTTTTGAGCTTTTAGTGTAACTTTTAGAGGTATAGTAAACTATCTATTTTCACCTCAGAAGTTTCTTTTGAAATTGATGAGTCTAAACCTGCAGAATTTTCAAAGTGGATCACTTTTTTTTTCTCTTATTTTTTAGGTGTTAGCACAAAATGAGAATCCAATTGTACATATTTTTGAATTTTGGAAGTGGAAGCAGTTAAAAAATTTAAGAGCAACCCTTCTTGGCCATGCTGTTGGGGTTTGTGTGTGCGGGTTGCTGTATTCTGTCTCCGATAAATCCTCACTAGATGGCAGCATTCATTCATGTAGGCGCTAATATATTAACTACCACAGGGAATGAATGGAAAAATGTTTCCCAGCATAAATCACATACCAAATGTGATTTGTATTTTAATTAATAAAAGATCTTACACTAGAAAGTAGATCTGCCAGCATGTTTGCAATTCATTGTAATCTAACATTTAAAATTTAGCATTTCTTCTGTCTTCCAGCACACATGCATTCTAAATTGTAACAGAATGAGAGTGCATGTGCCTGACTTAATAATGGATGCTGATACAAGGTTTTCATGACATTAGGGGAAAGCTGCTGCAGGTCAAATCCCCCTTCTTTTTCTCATTTGACTAGCTCTTGGACTTGAGTAAAATTAGACCAGTTAGAATTGTGATGAGTTGAATCCACGTTGCTGAAGGATTGTTATGAATGTAGTAGACTTTTCATTTTTTCCATTTATTATTTATGTGTCTTGTCTTGCGTAGTAAAACTAGGCTGGGATTGTTTTTTGACATATTTCTCACTTTCTAGTAATTTTGCTTTAAGAGTTTCATGCATTGAGAGGATACTTCTATGTTGGGTTTTAAGATGGTAAAACCAAATAAATAAACAAAATCTGCCTACAGAAGAAGCTTTTATCAATAGTAAGTTTTGGAGATATTTCTAAACCTTATGCATTTTTAAAGCACTTTCATTCATCTTTAATTTTAAAGTAAAGATTCAGATTAAAATTGGATTCTCTTATCAAGTCACTCTGAAAATATGAGTCAGACCTGTACTGCCTACTTTAAAGAAAGGGAAGCTTGCTGCTGAAAGAAGTTAAATGGAAAATCCTAGGGAAACACTAATCACACAGCAGGATTTACAGGATTTAAGAAAATTTTTTTCCTACTTTTTACCCATAGGAATCTGGTAACGACAAGCTCTCTGTATAGTGATTCAATACCAGTAAAAAACAATAGCACAGAAAAAGAAAAAAAAAAGGAAAAATACTTTTAACACCGGATTCTACAGGTTTTGACAGCATTCCTTTAAAATAATTTCGTCTTTCCCCACCGCTAAACTCAGCCAGATGTTTCAGCAGCGGCGATCAGCGGTGACTCAATGCTCAAGGCGGCTGCAGCGGGGGTCTGGGCTGTGCCCTGCCCCGCTGCAGCGTGTGCCCTCTCTCCCCGGCAGCTGTGTGACGGGCTACGTGGGGGAGCGCTGCCAGTTCAGCGACCTGGAGTGGTGGGAGCAGCAGCGCTCCGGGCGCGCCAAGGCGCGGAGCATCGCCATCACCGCGGGGGCCGCCGCGCTGGCCCTGCTGCTGCTGCTGCTGGGAGCCCTGGCTGCCTGCTGCCACAGGTACTGCTCCACACACCGCCGAGCTCCTGCTGCTGCTGCTGCTGCTGCTGCTGCTGCTGCTGCTGCTGCCTGCACACGCTGCTTGCGGCCGAGAACCAGAGCTGGTGGGAGCTCCTGTTCTTTCGCTTTTCAGGCGTGGGATGTGTGTCAGTCCTCTTGGTCAGGGTGGATTTTAGTGTGCCCGCAGAAATCACATTGGTGTTAGTGAGCATACATGTCTGGAGGGGAAAAGAGCAGACCTTATCAGAGCTCAGGAGCCTGCCATTTACTTCTTCCGTCTAGAGCTTCTCTTCACAGCTCTAGATGTCTGACATTGTCATGGTAGGGGTTGGCTCTTCTCTGCCAGCTATTCTATGAGTTGGCTTTTGTTTCCTATTTTCAACCTGAAATTTTCTTTGCCATGGAGAAAAGCAGCCTACTAACCTTTCCAAGGCAAACTTACAGAGTGATGCTTCCAGCAGGGAACATGGAAACCATTTCCCTGGCAGCAGAGACAGCAAAATCAGGGAAGTGAGTCTAAGCACATCTGTTGTAAAAGTACTCCCTGGCATTTTCCATGGCTGTAATGAATTGCACAGATTTGGGATTCTTCCTGTGGCAAAAAGAATTCCAATGGTCACTATTTAAGAACCCAGTCTAATGTGAAATTAAATGTCATTGGTGTCCCTTAGACTGGAAAGTATTAAGCATTTAAACTAGAGCCTTTTAGCCATGACCTTGGCAGACAACTGTTCTCAGAGGCTGATTTAAATGCAGGATTTTTGTTTATGGTTTAGGTCAATTTTAAAATCAGACTCTCCTAGACATAAGTTAAGGTACAAAAGATACCAATTAAACACTCTAGTATTTTTCATTCTTATTTAATGGTTCTTTGCATATTTAGTCCATAAAAGTAGGGAACATTTCTTATTTTCCATTAATTAGTGATAGGGGTCCAGAATTAAAGCTAAGTGCAGCCTGGTTTTTCTCATAGGCTGGGGTTCAAATTTTGATCAGTGGGTATAGAAAGAACAGAGAAATGGTGAGATTCTTATATTTCTCATATATTTCATATGTTTTCTTATGAAAAATAGAACATGATTTTTTTAAAGATATAATTGAATCTTTCCCTTCCTCTCTTTTGTAATTTCTCCCAGATTTATGTTTATTTCTTGCCAAATGCTTTTGATCAATATAACTATTTACCACAACAACAGGTTTTCAATTACACACTTGACTGAATTTGAACTGCAGCAATTACTAATATAACTAGATCAAAATTAGACCACTGATCTAAAATCCCTATTTAACTGGAGTCAGGGAACCAGTATTTGGGTTGAAATTGCTACACCACTTTTTCAGATAATCTACTGTGTTTCAAAATGTGCAGATTAAGTCTCTAATAGTCCTGTTCCTTCCCCTGCAAAATGGAGATGCCTATCTCCTTTTAACTGAGGGAAATGAAGCTGGAGGTCTACACCTGCCAGTTTGAAAATGAGAGAACTGAAGGCCAAGCGTACTGAGGTATTGTGTTGGTTTGTTCAGTGGCTGTTGTCTGCTGAGGAGCACTGTGTTATCCTTCATGTTAGGTTTATGCAGTCTGACTGCATTATACCCAGTTTCTTATCTTCCTAGGCAAGCAAGGAAACAACTCTTTTCCTCCCCCCAAAAAAGCCCAAATCTGAATCATAGATCCAACACCAACAATTCCTCCACCTCAACTGGCCAAGGCCACACAAATTATTTACATATTGTCATGACAGGAGCAATACATGGTAATTATGCTGTGTGACCTTTCCCAGTCAGTATGTAAAAGCCATGTAGAAATAAAAAGAAAGTTCCTAAATAAAAGGAAAGATCCCATTTTCTTTGGTAAATATCTACTAAATTTTATTTAAAGTAGATCAAGTAAAAAGATGTTATAACCTCAGACTTCCAGAATTTGAAGGCTATAAAATTATTTTTGTTAGCTGATGCTTAGAAGGGCAAAAATGTTTATGTAAAGTGAATAAAGATGTACTGATTTGGATCTCAAGAGAAGCAAAAAAAAAAAAGTTTTGTTTGGGCCCATATGGGCTTTTAATACTGCCTTATAAGTGATTGCTGTTTAACTGCAACAATAACAGTCTTTGAATTTATGGAACTAGGCTGTTACAGCTGATTATTCATACCTTTTCCAGCTCCATACTGTACTCTTAGCTTTTTTTGTCCCCTAAAATCAATTCTGTAGGTCATTAATTTTTCTTGGAAGATCTTATTTCCAAATTTTTTGAGACTTTCTGTTTGTTTATTTCATAGTAACTTCTGAAACTGTTGCTTTGCATGAATGATGCAGATGAACACAAAGGCGACTTTCATAATTGTAGCTACCAATAATGTACAAAAATACAGTCAGATTTTTATTTCTGAGCAACCCCCACAAACATTTTTCATTGCATTGGCTGAAACAAAATTTATGAGATAAATGTATTATAAATAGAATAATGTAAGAAAATGGAAAGCCATTATAAATACAAATATAATTTTATAATGTTATATTTATATTTATAATATATTTTTATTTAATATATATGTGTTATATATGTAACTTATAATATAAATAAAATAATATAAGATTATGTGGCCTATTGTTCTAATGAATGACCCTTTACAGGTGGCACATTGGAACAAGTGTTTTTGCCCTTCTTACTAACTTCCTTTTCTGACAAGCTATTTTTTAACCACTGTGTGGTAATGCATAGCAATACACAAACCAGTGAGAGAAAACAAAATATATGTACTTCTGTGAATACTCATAGAGTAACGTGTGAAAAAAAGCAGCATCTGTTCCTCTCAGAGCAAAATAATTTGCTTCAGCTTCTGTTCTGTTGCAGAAGTCAGAATTTGTATAAGAAGAATCTCTGTGCAGAAGCGATAAGAACCTCCAGCAGCCGCGCTGACAATGAGAGCGTAACACCTACTGGCAACAAGTCTCTGGTAACTATTTTAATGTGGAGTGGAGAGGGAACCAGGAGGGATCAAAGGAGTGTTAGGGATCCACTTGAGATTATCCATCAAATAATTCACATCTTAAATACATTAAATAACTGCTAGAGTCATCAAGTGCTTTGCTGTGAACCCTAGTTCATCTTACCTCATTGTTATCCCTCAAAGTTCACAGCTGCCGGGATGTATTGCAACCATTAGCCAGTGTTATTGTTAGCTTTGAACACAACAGTTGGGGAACTGTGTTCTAAATTGAGGAAATGGCAATGTGATGACATGGCATATCACGCAGTTATTTTCACAGGAAAGTATGCCCTCTGTAAAAAAGCCTTCTTGGAAGCCAAGTATTGTGTGTGCTACATGAGATGTTGAACTCTATTTTGAGACTTGATGAAACTAAATGTCTTGTGTTAGAAGCTGCTGCCTTGTAAAGAAAAACAACTGGGATTTTATCAGGCGGCTTGGTAGGATATATAAAGTTCTAGTTTTACACTGGCATAGGTAAGAGTGTTGACATGGTCTGGTTGTACAAGCCTGTGGCTGTTGTCATTTTTGAAGATGTATTTAGCCCTATAAAATCTGTTTTGAGGACCTGATTCTAAGGACCTGGCATTAGAATAACATTATACTTCTGGGTGATTGCAGTTGCAACTTGAATTTGTCAAGTGACAAAACTGGCATCTGTGGCTACTTCTGTGCTCAGTCTGAGACTCTTAGAATGGCCTTGCAAACGATTTAGTGAGAGTGCCTGGCAGGACTTGTGAGTGGGTAGCCATGGAAGCACACTGTCAAACACATGAAGGTAGTACTGAATCGACTTGACCCTGGTTATGGTATGTTGTTCCTTAGCTGGTCAACTGCATACTCTTATGCATGTTTTATTATCAGCACCTTTCCTTCAGGTATTGGACAGCAAATGAGCTGAACCATGGCAATGCCATTATTTGTTCACAGCAGAAGTAAAATCCACAGTTTTCAAAATACCTGAGGTTAAGAAAAGCAGAAACATTTGTTGGGACTGAGTTCACTGCCTGGAAGCAGTGCTTTAGGAGTCCTGCATCCCATCAGCTCTGACCCCACCTTCTGTTGACCCTGCAGTTAATGCTGGTCACCAGTGACATTTTTACTGAATAAAAGGTAACTAAACAGCGATGGACTGAATCAACAAAAACAAATCTAGCTTTTACATCTATTGTACATTTGTGTTACATTTCACTATGCACCAGGAGACATTGAATACATTAATAAAGTAATTTATTGCAATGGCTTGTTGCACACTGGAAGAGGAAATCACTGACCCTGTGCTAATTATTGGCGCTCACTCAGTAATGGATTGCTGTGGTTTCATGCACGTGATTTTCTCTGTGCTGATGTAGCCATTGATTGTTAAGTTCACCAGGGCTTCATACATGCATGCACTCAGATTAGAACATCTAGAGCTGTCAAAAAACTGTGGGAAATTGTCCATTTGTACTATTCACTTCAAGAAGGTTATTGGAGAGCTTTATGTAAAAAAAAAAAAAAGGTTATACTACATCAGGGACAGAAAACTATAGCTGCTCAACTTTTAAGGGTTTTGGGTATTATTGATCTACACAACACCAATGATCTTAATAAAGGATTTCATATTGGGGCTGTATCTTGTGTATGCAGTAACTATAAGGAGCTCATGAATTTAACTCATTTGGTAGTCCTCACTGCCACTGCTCATTTGTGAGTCTGATGAGAGAGAGTGCAGAGACTCACTTGTTCTTGCCGGCCTAGGCTGATGTAGAGGACGATAACAAGATTTTGTGATATCACACGCATCAAAAGTTAGGTATCACGATTCTGAAACTATCCCTACAAATTGTCCAAGCACTTTTCCCTTCTTTTCTGCCAGGCAAGGGTGCAATTAGCTGAGAGTACATTTAGGTGAGGGAATGCCTGCGTATTTTTCGACATTCACTATTAGGGTTCCAGAAGCCAGGCCCCCATTAGTCCTACTGATATGTAAGCCTTGGTAAACTTCTGCACGTGCCTGGATTTTGATGCTACTCTGAGACTTTTCATCTACCACGTGTTTTTGCTTTGCACAGTCAAATATATTTTGCAGAACTGTGTGTAACTGAATCTCTGCTGAGGGTTAATCATATGTGGCTTAGCAGCTGTAAGAGCACAGATTTTACATAAATTAACTGATGCCTAAATTGGTTCACCTGCTACATGTGTATTCTATCCACGTAAATCCACCAGTTACCCACCTGGACCCCTGAATCTGTCAGTCCTTTTGCTGGAACATCTTATTTACAGATGTTTTCTCTTCTTCCCTGTCTCTGCTCTTTATACCTCTGTCCTTTACTGTTTTTTCATCTTTCCCTCTGTACAATTTCATCATAGTGCTTCACATTGCTTTCTTCTACCTCTCTTTTTTCTGGTTTCCCTCTGGTCCTTTCAGCATGCTCCCCCAGAAGGTCTCATCTTCTGTCTTCCACTGTCCCTGTGGTGTGATGGAATTGCATCCTGCAGGAGATGCTGAGAGCCAGGAAGAGAGAGAGGCTTGCTTCCTTCCCCGTGTTTGACACAGTTTCCCGCTGTCCAGATTCCTGCAGATATCTTTAATACTTTAAAAGTGGCCCTCAGTACTACGGAGAGGGTTGATTTTCATGAGCTTTGTCCTTGCCATTGGAAATGTCAATTTACAAGGCAAGAGAGTTGGTAGTTCTTAGCTAGACTGAGATTGTGCGCTTTCCAAAGAAAGACTGGGACTGTCACCAATTCAGATGTTTAATTACCTGCAGGGGGAAGGGTCATCCCAGAAGCCAGGATGACCTTTTCCCTGTTCTGTGGTTGGTATGTGTGGCCCTTTTAGTTTGCCTCTTGGGTTTCAGAAAACCAATTCATTTTTTATTAATTGGGCTCTGCATATTTTGTGCATATTGTATGTATTTGCAGTTGGCGGTTTTTAAGGAGGGTAACAGTTCTCTGGAGACTAAAGCAGTTGATCTAACTGAGTGTGAGACAGCAGATCCTCATCCTGCCTGTTCTTCAGAATCTGGTGAGTAGGATGTCTTTCCTTATTAGATCTCTCCTCACCTCGTATCAGCAGGAGCAATGGCTGCTGGAGGAGACAGAAAAATCCAGATTTTATTTCTGGCAGATCCCATGCTTGTATTGATGTGAAGAGACCATTCAGTCCTTCATTTTGCAGATTGGTTGTGAGAAACTACACTACAACAGTGCTTTCACACAGAACAAGCCTGAGGCTTCTTGTGATATCAGATGTTTGATTTAATATAGACTTCAGAACTTTGTAAGTGAAATGATGCCCATTATACTGTTGGGGGAATGGATATCCAGGGAACAGAACACTTTGACAGTCCATATTTGTTCAGGCAAGATAACTGGAAAGCTGTGATGAGTCCAGGTTTCACCCCATGGCAGTAACTGCAGTTCTGCTTTTTGTGTTAAACAAAGTATTTGACTGCTTGGGAGTGTTTGGTGCTTAAACAAAGATGAGATGAATAGAGGAGATGCGCCTCTCATCACTGGTCCAAAGGCAGCAGGTGGCACAGAAGCACAGAACAGGCTTCCATGGCCCTCAAATTACCAGCTGAACCACTCTGAATTTTAGGAATTATTGCCTACTCAGTGGCAACTGGATCTCTTAATTGCTCAGATGGTGAGAACTGATGGAGAAAGACTAACATCCATAGACATTTGTTTCATTTACCATGTATACTTCCTAATTGCAGAAGTTTCTGGAGAAGCCAGGTTGCCTCAGACACTTAGAAATATGCAAATACTAATGTTTGAGGACACAAACACCCAGGCATCTTGCAAGACTTTCAAAATTGCCAGTCCTGTCCTTAGACATACATTGAGTAGTCACTTAATTCATCAATAGAAAATGTGTCTCACATTTACTTAAATGCACTAATATTGGGAACATGTGTAGAACCTTGTTGTGTAGCAAAGGAAGACTGATGTTTCCCATTAGGAGACTCTGTTTTCATTTACAGCTTTATCAGATGCAGGTATTGGAACAGAAATTTCCCATGACAGGTGTCTTATTTTTTCCTGAAAATTTTAGCAGATGAGATTGTACCCTCTAGACAACAAGATCAGTAAATAGTCTGGTAATTTTTTAAACATTTAAATAATCTGTTTTTTTTTAAACATATTAAAGAAAGTTCTTACGCCATGCCAGTGAATAATTATAAGATTTTTGACTGTGAAGCAGAAACTTTAATTTTGCTGGGCAGATAGTCTTGGCATGCCTTTCTCTGCTATGCATTAAGAGGGAAAAACATGAATGTTGCCTAGGACAAGTAATTCCTTAAAATCTGAAGCAAGCTCTTGACTTTGCCTGTTTTTTTTGTTCTTTTGTCATGGTTTGGTTTGAACCTGGTTCTGTGCATTCTTTCATAGCTTTCTTCTCTCAAAGCTACCACTACATTTCTTTTAGCTTAGCTGCTGTGAATCTTTTCACATGACTTTCAGTAACACATATCCATTTTTTCCAGAGGAAGAACAGCCTGTAACACATGACAAAGCAGCAGAGACTTTTGCAGAAGAGGAGAAAGAACAAGGCCATCGAAAAGAGAGTCCTATTGGTGAGAAATCGTGTCAATCCACGGGAACAGCGAAGGGCCCTCCACAGGTTCCCTGGAGCATCCATCCCAATCATCTACCAGAAAAGGAGCCTTGCAATCTTGCCTCAGCCAGCCTGCTGATGCAGCCAGACTAGAAGCAGTTTGAATGGGAAAAGGAGGAAGTCAGCCAAGGATGGGAACTCACAAACACTGAAGCAACACTCATTTTTTTCATTAAAATCCGCTTTAGAACAAACCCACCATTATTCAGAGCAAAACAGAGAAGTCCTTGCCACTCCTTTCCTGTCATCTCTGCTTGGAAGAAGTACTGTGAGCAACACATTGGCAATGAGTACTCTATAAGTATCATTACTGCTAGCTTCATTAACTGCCTACTAAAAGGTCACTGAGAGGAAGATAGCCAAGTGGGTGATTTTTCAGCGATAAGTATTTTCTAAAGGAAGCTTGTTGCAAGTAGTGTTCTTTACAGACATAGAGTCTAGAAACTGCCTAGAAAATGGGACACAAGGACATCTGCAGGGAAACAGGAATGGAGGATAATGCAGAAAAATTAGTTCAAAATGGATCTTACTATTAGAATATTTTCTGTGGACACTATATGCCTCTCCCCAGAGCTTCTGACAGACCAGTGTAACTTCTTGGATTTCACCTGAAATGTTCTTATGTCTAGCAAGCACCAAATAGGGTCTTGCATTTCAGTTTTGTGATATTGCATTTCAGTTTTGTGTACCAGAGGATGGTTTGCAGGCACATGTTATTAATGATGGGCAGCATTTTAGTGGAATGGTGATTCCTCCATTTTTTGTCCTCAGTCTACACTGATCCTTCAGAGCACAACAAGATTATTTCTGGGCTGAGGAAGTGGGTTTGTGTCAGCCCTACAGAGAGCCATGCGCTGGAGCTATCCTTGCCTTCCAGAGGTGTGCCTGGCACCACAACCTGGTCCATTATATAGGACTCAGTGTGAGGACAGAAGTCCAGCCCATTACTATTCCAAAAGAACAGAATGAGTGGGACAAAACCACAAAAAAGCCACCTCAGTTTGGACTGACTTTCACTCAACTGATTTGTGCTGCCTGCTAAAATCTGAGGGAACAATTGGAAAACTGAACCATTTTTTCTTGTAACTGGATTTCTAACACCTTTCAGGTTATTTACTCTCTTGTAAAGCTCTGTTGTATGCAGAGATGAGGTCAGTTGTTTATTGTGAGATTATCTCAGCTGGTGAGAGCATGGTGCTGGGAACACCAAGGCTGTGGGTTCAATCCCTGTATGGACCTTTCACTTCAGAGCTGAACTGGATGATCCCTGTGTGTCCCTTCCAGCTCAGAACATTCTGTGATTTTGTGATATCAAGTGATTTTCACCAGCTTGTCTTGACTTCCTAAGGCCATTTGCAGAATGTTTTGGAAGATACTTGGACATCAGCTAAATTACTAATAATGATTTTATTATTTGTAGGGGGTCTCTCAGTCCTCTGCTTTTGAAGCCTGCTGTTGTAACCCTTAAACTCTGCTGCAGTGCTCACCACTAATGTTCTTTGTAATTCATAAGATGGATAATAGTGGCAAATGTTACTAATTTGTGTGTTTACTTTTCTGGGCTCTTTTTGAATCCTGCCAGAAAGGTATGGAATGTTGTTGGTTCTTTTTTCTTACCAGCTTTGTAGGCCAATATGAGAAAGAGTATTGAAAGGCTCTTACCTCTTATCCAAAACAGTTCCACACTGGAGTAACATTGTGAAGTCAGTTTTGTTTTATGTTGGTGAAACTGTAAGAACACTGAGTCCAAGTTGTCAGAATTACAACAATTATTATGCTGGTTTTGTACACGGTTGTCACATCTAACTTCTAAAGTGATTTTTGCTGATGATTTTGAATTGTTGAGCCTGTTTTCTAGCCACATCAATTCTGGGTTCAGAACAAACTTGTAAAATATGCATTTCCCAAGCTTAGTTGGAACTATTTTCAGTGAAGACTCATTCTCTTGTGTGAATGGTAACAAGAGCACTTCCACAGAAAGAGAAATAGTTGAGAGGTGTTGGCATACTAAGCTGTGTTCAGGAGCAGGCAACAACTGTGTTGAATCATTAAGATTTGGTACATTTGATTTTAAGTTTGATATTGTTTAATTTCACTAACATTGTTCAAAGCATCTAGTTTGGATTCCCTGGTATTTCAGTTACTGATTTTCTGTATTTTAATGTGAAGAGAGTCCAGGTCTAAAGGCCCCAGTTCAAAAAAGCATTTTGTTCCCATGAGAGCTACACAGTAAAAAGACTTTGATCCCTGCACTTCGAGTTTCTCTGGAGAAGTAGGTTTGTGTGCTTAAAATGTACATGTTGTGTCAAATGACAGTCAACATTTCATTGGAAGTTTCCCCAGGCAAAAGAAATAAAGATTTGTAACTTTAAATCTTGCCTGAATAAAGATGTTTCAAACTCCTGAAAAATTAGTTTGCTATTCTATCCTCGGGTTTTTTTGTTTGCTTTGCTTTCCTTCAAAGGACCTAATTTTAAATTTGATAGTATTCTTTACAGAATAAGACAGGGAAACCAAGCTGATATGTATTTGCAATTAAAGTGTTTGGAGTTTGAAATGTTTCCTAAAGTCAGCTCTAAACTCAAAATAATCTTTAGTGTAAAAAGTTGAAATGGTATTTCAATACAAATATAATATATTTGGTTTATTTGTATGTTTATAAAGCTATTGATTTATAAAATAATAAAAAAAACATGAACAAAAATCCCTGGTGTCCCTCTTGTTTTATGAGAAGAGAGTGCACAATTCTGGTTTCAGTTGCCCCATGTCAGGTAAGTCAAAAACTCCACTGGTTCCATACAGCCACAGTCTATAATGTCTTGGTGCAGCGTGCAGGTGTCATGGGTTTCTCGTTCTCCACCCAGAGAATCTGTACTAATGAGGATTATCTGCTACAGCTCACACATTGATCCCACTTTGAATACAGTAAATTTTCATTTATATTTTATTTATATCTTCCCACAAACCAATAAAATCCATATAATCATTTTTGTTCACATATAAATGACTCTTAGGAATGCTGCTACTTTTTCATCTGGAAATATCCACGGCTTCAGAATATGTTCTCAAATTGTTTGCCAGTATGTTCTTCTCAGGCTTTACAAGCAGGTCAGCTGAAATAAAATAGTTGAATCCTGGAGGATGCTCAGTATTTTGGCTAAACTTTCTTAATCAGAATGCTTTTTAAAATTATTAGAATTTGTGTATGTAACAAACTTAGTATTGATCTTAAATCCTACTGGTGTACTCTGACTTTTAAAAATCAAATTATCTTGTGTTATATTAAGCTGTAAAAGAGGAATTTAGAAACATATTGGGAGAAAAGCTTGACAAGTCCAAAATGAAAAAACATGGGCCATTTTAAAGAGCAAAGTGACTTTGTTTAGTTCAGTAAACGTTGATTTTATTGAAATCAGCATTTCAATCCTCTAAAGCTATATTTTCATTGTAAGCAAGTGAGGAATGATTCATGCTCATTCATAAGGGATACAGGGGATGCAATGGTTCCTAGTCATAGAACTGCATGACACATCTACTTTTACATTCCTTTTTCAGTCACTTGCTGCTTTGAGGAGGTTTATCTGTTCAGGCAAAATTTTTTCATCTTGCTGATCTCTTTCAGAATGAAAATCTTCCCCACCCCCCACCCCCCAAAAAAAATTTCTGTGGAAAAAGTGGAGAGTTATTCAGAATGGGATTAATTAGGGGAAGCCTATGCCTTCTCATTATATATTGTGTTTTTGTCATATTGAGAGTAACTTTATCTCATGTTATTTCAGGGTGACGCTTACAGAGTCCCGTTAGTCTTCAGGACACACTTGGTGTTATTGCTTCATTCCCTGATAACTGGTCATCTTTATCTCTGAGCATGTGAAAAGGCAAGAAGTTAGTGGCATTAGAAGCCTCCCCCAGAGGCCAGGAATGCACCCCAAACACAATCTGCAAGGGTGATAGCCTAATTTGGCTTATGTTTCTCTGATCTTTTATTGAGACTGCTGTTTAATGCCAGTTTTGATGTGGACCAGAACCAGCTAACTTAGTGAAGACCATTCATCATGGGATTAACTTTCAGGCACTCCTCAGTACTGAAGTGGACTAGGTTCAGGCCCATGAAAAGCCTTAGTCCCTTCTAACCAGACCTAGGGATCCTTAATATCCTGCAACTCCAAGACTTTGGAACTTTTGAGACAACTGCTGCAATAATCATGTATAATGGTGCCAAAGTCCTTCTGTAGTGTGTCTGTGGCCACTGTCACCTCTTCCTCAAGGTTAACACTTTTAGGTGTTACAACCAAAATGTCTTCTCCTACTTTCTCTTTGGAGAAATGGTTATGACTCTTCCATTCTATTAGGTGCAAGCTGAAGCTAGCCTAAAGCCTAGAAGGAATATCTACAATTCATACATCAAGACCCTGTAGTCTGGTAGCTCTTTTCCAGATAAGAAGTTAAGATATCATCTCCAAGAATGATTTTAAGAACATCTGAGCCCTAGAACTGCTTTTGCACACGCTCACTGCTGCATGACCTTGTTTCCTTTCCAAGTATCCAGTTTTATGCCACATACCTTGCTGGAGCTTCAGTCTGCAGATAGTCTTGTCTGTGTCACCCCTCATCTGTCCCTATCAGCCTTACCCTCACTATGCTCGTTGTGAGTTTTGGGATCATGTCTGATGGCCAGTTTTCAGTCCATGTTGCAATATTGACCTCACCTGTGTGGTCTGTATCCAAACCAATTTTGACTGGTTATAAAAGAAAGTTAAGAGATGCCACATAAGGGAATTACTCACTTTTATGTGAGCAGATACTGGAAACAGAACAGCTGGAGTCCTGGTCCAGTAATAAGTTCCCTAGGTATTAGTAGGATGCAAGAAATGAAAAGAATACTTAATAATTTATAAAATCATTAGTTGCTCTGGGATCTCTATTGATTAAAGACAACAAAGTTTTATGTGCTACATTCAGTCTACAAAACAGTGTGCACATTTACATGGACATGATCTTTGTTAATATTGATTGCCCAAAATAATACATTTGTGCTGTATGTATTACATTTGTGATGTAATAAATTGAAAGAATGCACAGTTGATATTTCATGAGTCTATTAACAGTAGTTAATCATAATACAGTAAAAGTAGTGGAAGTATGCTACGTAAAAATTTATAATTTCTTCACTAAAGAAATAGAAATATTTATACTAAGATTATACAGACTATTTCATTGTTTACTTCTTCTTTATGAAAGAAAGTTAGACCCAGTTCAGTGCCGCCTTTGTTCAGTGTGTGTGCCTGTAAGTAACTTAAGGAGAAGAAACATGTATTTTAAATGGCTCTTGAAAGACAACTATTTAAAAAAAATCAATAAACTAATACAACCAGATGCTGAACATCTCACTGGAGACCAAAATAACTAATAACTATGGGAGATTCAAGGATCCCTACAGCATTTGTATGAAATAATAATAATAAAGTTCAAACATTTCCGCTGACCTTAGTGCTGCTCATTACAGCTTTTAGCAGAGACCTGGATACAGTTGCATTTAAGCGAGGTGTTTGGAATTAAAATACAGATAAAAGGAAAAAGGTTAATCCAGGTCAAGGGAACAGACCAAAACTGGGATTGCATAAGATTATAGTATCTTTCCTCATTTCTCCAATGGCCAACAGCAGTTAGTTTTAAGTAACACTCTTCTCTGCAAAATCTCTTAAATGAGAACGTAAACATGGTATTAACTGTCCATTTTTGAGAGTTGTCAGTGTCTTTAATCACTATACGATGTTTTTTCACCCCTAAGAGTTTTGTTGGCCTAAATGCAGAAATGTGCTAAACACCACCTTCAGCAGACAGAGACATGTAACAAAGCACCCCCTGTTGCTTATTTTATGTTGTAATCATAGGAGTTCTTTTTTCTCATGCCTAATAATCTGTATGAAGGAAGTACATCAAAACACACCCTGAGCCCACTTTCATAACAGAGGGGCAACCCTGACCCCGGAGCTGAACACTACCAAGTGCTGAGGCAGCTGGATCTGGATCTTGCCTTGTGGCTGAATGTAAAAATAAACCAAACATAAAGTCTTCATGCAGCCAGTGGTTCACTACTCTTCTTCTGCACCCTATATAATGTTCCCTCAAAATGCAAATCCAGGGCTGTGTGGCTGAGAGTGGTCATGAGCACCCAGGAGCTCTGGTTCTGTTCCTCGCTCCACTGCTCACGGGATGACATCAGGCAAACTACTCAGCAGGGCCTTACAAGCTTCCTCTCCACAAGATGAAAAAAAGTCATGGGAGGAGAGAAAGGGAGTATGAAAGGGAGGAAAGGAGGGAGGGAGAAAAAGCAGGACACAATTGTTGCCTATATTGTAATAGCTCTTGGTGTGATAGTTTTGGGGTTTTTTTATCTTCAGACGGAATTCCAACAGAAGGGCTGCTCTTATAAACAAAGCTAATATTCAAATCAGAGGACTTGGAATAAATCTGATTGAGATTTATATTTCTTTCTTCTCCATGGACAGACTAAAACCTGTTTGAAGTGGACACAGCTTTGGCAATGTTGTATTTGGCACAATTTACATCAGATGTGAATCTTATCCCCTTCTCACATTATTATGTGCAAAGAACGAGTATCGTTCACCCTAACCTACTCAGTATTTTATTTTTTAATTATGTCAATTAATTTCCCTTGGTAAAAACTTATCCCTTTGTTTAGAACCTTAGAGTCCAACTCAGATCTTAAAACTGTGCTAAACTGTAGTGTAGAGGTGAATTTGCCCTCTGTGTATGTAATGATAAGCAAATCCAGATCTAAGATTTTAGAAATGCTTTACAGAGCAGAAGTCCTGAAGCCCTGGAGGAGCAGCTTCAATAAGCAAAGCACAGGTACATTTGCCTCAGTGTGTACTTTAGGACAAAGTGAGCATTAGAAGCATTTGGATGTGTTGGTGAGAGGTCTTCTGATCTCCAGTGACACCAGGCACACTCTGTGGAGTCTGGTTCAGGAGACTTTTCAGTCAGAGGTCCCAGCCAAACCTGAGTGTTTCAGCTGGGGTATGTGCATGCCTCTGAGCCACCCAGCTTGCTCTGAGCAAAGGAGGGAGGGGCGGCTGCGTCCTTTAAAGAGTTGGACAAATGACAACTGGCTCGTTTTGAAGTCTTAGGAAAGAATGTGTGCTAGAGTGCACTAATACTGGCAAACAACAGAAGAGAAATGGATATGGCCAAAAGCTGGCAGATTTTCTCTTGGAATGTAAAGAAGGGTGGCGGGGGGAAGCCAAGAATAAAAAAGGCTAGGCGTTATTTTTTCCACATGTGTTTATAGAAAAAGGATAGATTTCACATTTCACCTTTTTCCATTTTAATATGTATTTTTTCTTCTGGTTTGGTTTTTGTTACTTTTTTTTCACCACCTATTGTTCTGTTACAGGTCATTCAGCCTTACATTTAGATGGCTTAGTGACTTGGGTAATATTCCTCTGCTTCCCATCTGCAAAATCAAAGGATCATACTCCGTACACCACTAAGTATTTGCATTTATCCTGCATGCTGTGCATAGATAACAGGCATCCATAGTCTGCTTCTTTAAAAACGTAAAAGCCAAACAAATGCCCACAAGGACTGGAAACAAATGGCAATGGCTGGCAGGTTTTGAGTCTCCTCATCATAAAAATTAAATAAGACTTTATTTATTCTGTAAATGCTTTTGAAGAGATAAAGGGGATGAAGAAACAGTAGTTAAAGGCAGTGGTTAATCAGAACAGCCTTTCCTGAGACAAACCTAGATCATATCTCATGTGGCATAAATGAATGTAAACTCTTCTTTACAGGTCTCTCCTGTTATCTCCATTTGTGAAATTACCATTTCTAGTATAATGTTTTGAGGCCTTCCTGTATGTTTGTGTGTTTCTATCTATACATTACCACACTGTGAGTTAGTTTAAATGTGTAACTTCTTATTTTCTGCCCTATTAGATGAAAGGAGCACAGCAGTGAATTGCTTCAGTGTTTTGGATATTAGATGAAAGTGGTGTCCAACTACTGGTGCTCTGAGCAGTATGATACATATCTTTGAAACTCTAAGAGGCAAATACAATTGTAAGAGTACAATTTGCCTTCTTGGCTGCTGGATTGAGAAGTGATAGTGAGCTTGAGGTAACATCTCCCTCTTGATGAACACCTATAATCAATGTTGAAGAAATGGAGAGGCTGGCTAAGTCTCTGTAAGATTTCCAGTCACAGTTCCAGTCCTGCAGTGTATGAGATGTTCAGGGGGGTCTTGCAGGGAGATTTTTTGAACCCTTCAGGCTTTTCTGTAAAGCTTTTTCTTGCAGAACTTTGCAGATCACAAGAGTCTGGGTAAGCTACAGAGAAGAGTTATGCGAATGTGTAGCATCATCGCTGAAGGGAACCTTTGAAGGTTCAACTATACTTAGATGCTCCATTTAATTTCTTCAGGAGGGTTTTGGGGCCCAATTTTTAATCAAACTTGCAGCTGACAGCATGACTTAGATGTAGGAGCAGAGAAAACCTCAAGAACAAGGACTGAAATTAATGAGAGCATAGCAGATATATTGTAGAACACTTGCAGAAACCCCACAAATGAAAATACATTTATTCAAAAGAAAAGCTTATCAATTGAAATTTATTAAATGGTGCAATCAAAACTCTGTGTCCACCATTATTTCTACCACTTCATTTATGTGCCTTTATTGTCTTTCCATCTGTGGATTTTTGATTCACTCATGAACAAAATTATTTAGAATAGATTTGCATTTAAAAAAGATTATTCCAGTTCTCAATCCAAAAGATTAATTTGGTTCTCCAATTTTATTGGCAAAATCCATAATGAGGTTTTAGAGAAAGGAAGCATTAAATGAATTTAAACAGAATCTTAAAAGGTAATAAACCATTTTCAGATAGAGCTTGGATTTGAAAGTTGACTTCAAATGTGCCTGTTTCGCAACATTACCACATGTAGACTATTAACAGTGATGTTCTGTGTGGTCTTTTTGTCCTGCTTTACTACCACTGCTCAAGCTGCTCCATCAGAAAGACCCAGAAAGCAGAATTGTCCCTGATAATGTCATTTGATTCCAAATCCTTATGCTTGTTGTGCTTATTTTTCAGTAGGGGTGGTGAGACACTTAAAGAACCTGCTCACATCTGAGCTGCAGAAGTTAAACACAATGACGTTAAGAATGGATGGAGTTCCAGCTAGAACAGTGAATTTCCTGACTTCTGATTAAAACCAGATGCTCGATACTGTTATAACATAGAGTTTTATGGGTGAGTACAGAAATATTTTGTTTCATAAATGTGTGCTTTATAACAAATCTAATGGGAATTGTAAAGTAGTACCTCACAATATCAATGTTTAAATGCCCCCGCGTAGCATATTGAAACAATCGCGGTTCTTTGCTCATGACACAGCTGAGGTGCAAATCCCTAGGCTGATACCCTCTGTGAAATGTGTCAGATGTAAGACAGAAACACACTCTCCCAGGACAATGTTTCAGGGCCAAATGCAGTCTCTCATGGGATGTCCTTAGAGATCGATTTCTTGGGGCTATGAAAAATAAATGTAAACATTCTTGCAAATGTCTGTCAGCATTTAGGGATTTGCATTATGTATAACTTGTGTCCATTCAGGGCAGAAAGAAGCACCACGGTGTGTCATACAGACTTTCCTATAATGCATGCTAAATGTTGTATTGGTGTTTTAATGGGGTTTCAAATAAAATCTTATCTATCTCAGAGTTTGTCTTGGAAAGAATTGCACATCCACAACCTTCTCCAATGGAAAAAAAAACATATAAAGCACTCTTTTTTCACCTTTATTTTTTCCCCCGCTGTTTCCTTTTTCTGGAAACCTGTCCAGCCATATAGCACTAAAAGCAAAGGTATTGAGAGATGTGCTCCCAGCCAGTGAGTGGTGGAGCCAACTGGGCAGCTGTCAATCCAGCTGCTGTTTTCCTTCCCTGTCCTGCTCATGCCAGTGCCAGACCCAATAACTCATAATGGAAACAAGGAGGCTTTGGTTGCATCTGGGCTGCCTGAGCTTAGTGCTTCAAGTTTTAACCCTATGTTATATTTTATAGCACAGGAAACTGTTGCCTCTGGGGTAAAGGCAAGGGCTGGACCTACTGTATAAACAGTGGTCAGAGTGCCAAGAGGTATGATTTGTGACTGAAACAGCTCTACCTGCAAAAATTCCTCATGTGAATGCATATACACAGACTAAACTTTCCTTTAATTGGGGCTGCGGGTGTGCTGTGGTGCAAACATGGCTTTCTATGTCCACCTTTTCTTTTTGCTGTTTTACTGGAGCCGCTCCCTCCTCATTCATGGATATTTCCTCAAATCCAGTGTGAACACAAGCACACTGAAGGCAGATTTCAAACCCACAAGGTTTCATGTGAGCAGGAGATATTAGAGCTATAGCATTTACTCTATAGTGCCTTACTCCAAATATTGGAGGGAGAGAGCTGATGCAAAACATTAAGCACCATTTTTTCTTTAGGGATGAGAGTCAGGATGAAACAGCAACAATTAAGTGTCTATCTCATTTCAGAGTTACAGTGGCCAAAATGTTGCAGCGGTCCACCTGTAAGGATCAATTCCTAAATGGAGCATAATGCTTTTGCTCCATAATGCTTTTGTGCTGATATGGCTGAGATCAATAGTGCTGGAACGGGTTGGTGTCTTCAATCTTTCTCCTAATTTCTGTGCCGGAGAGTCTGTATTTCCATAGGGAGTGAAAATGAAGGCATTATTTGGAAGAAAGTCTAGATCATCCTGGGCGAGGTCCATCACTTTAACCTTTTGATCTGTGGAGGGAAAAACCTGTCCTTTTACTTTAGATCTATTTGGTGTTTGTGAAGATATATGGAGTGAGAATTCTGGAAACCACATGTCCACATTTATCTGAAGGTTGGGGATTACCTTCCTGACAGGTGAGAAAGAAGTTGTCTCAAATCTCATTCAAATGTTTTCTTTGTTTCAGTAAATCTTGGAAGAGCGACAAAATATAGAAAACATGTAATTTTGACATGAAAAACAGTCTAAAAGGGCCTGAAATGAAACTAAAAATTCCTTTCAGCTAGGCACAGAGATTGAGAGTGACTTTTTTGCAAAGGATCTTTTCTCATGTGTTCAAATTCCAGAGCCTGGTCTCTCTCCTTCTTTTTCTCTTTTTAATTGATTAAAAGGATCATTGCTCCCCCACCTCTGCAAGTCTCTAAGGGTATTAAGTCTCTTCCCAGTAACTTAAAGCAACCTTTTTGCCTTAACTTATACACCTCTGTCAACTTTTTGAGGGTCCTGCATCCAGATATCAAGCTGGGATGATGTTAAGAGCAGGACATCAAGGAGAGTATCTTCATGGTCTGTCAGACTCTTCCTGACTTTGACCTGAACAGAACAAAAATGACCTGAGGGTCTGCATGAATCAATGTGATCTAGCAGCTCTCTGTTCTGGTTCTAGGTTCACCACTTAACTGCTCTTTGATGTTGGTCAATGAGATGCTTTATTTCTGTGTCTCTTGTTTGTACCTCTCAAGATAATCAAATCCTGTGCAAAGCCTGCCTATGCCATGCCCTGCAGTCCTGTGCCCAGAGACTTGTCCATGTCAACCCAAGCCAGGGTCAGAGGGAGATCACCCAGCTGCTGTGGCCGGAGGGGCATGAGGCTGGACCATGACTTTTCTGGGCTGAAAGCAGAGCAAAAGGGTCTGAATGCAATAGGGTATGGTGTGATAATTCCCTTGCTGATCCACAAATGGTAATAACAAAAAGTATGGGGTTGCTGTAGGATGCAGCACGAGTGTCTGTGTAGGAATGAGGTCGTGTGGGGTTTGTTATCCACTTATCTCTCACTGGAACTGACAGACATGTTCTTGCTAGGAAAGAAGAGAAATACCTATAAAATGATCATTTTCACCAGCTCACCAGTCATTTTGCAAGTTCTAATGTTAAACATTAATATATTTTGGTGTGTGTCAGCTGCTAGTATATTTTTCATTGGTTTATAGGCTGTCACATTATTGCACTCAACACTAGAAAGTGATGGCATTCTGAGACACATGGAAAGCTGCTGTTACTTTGTCATCCTGTCCTTCCCCACGGAAGGTCCTTTTCCATTACATTGTACCATCTAAACTTGGGAGCAGTGTTTTACCTTGCTATGGATTTACTTAAGGCAGACACAGCTGTGATGGGGATCAGTGACAGACTGTTCACAACTTTGATGTCACAGCAACTTTGTCACCACTTCACTTCTATTTTCAACTTCTCTGGCGTGACCCTTTAGGATATACTGGGGAAAATAAACCAAATCCAGCCATAAAGTTCTTGTGTAAGCAAAATAAGGTGCTGGGTTAAATTGTCTGCTAGAGCAGACTGAAAGCTCTGCAATAAGGGGCAAGCTGTTTGTTAGAGGGGGTTGGAAATGGTGCGAGGAGGAATTTGCAGAAAAAGACTGTACATCTGTGAGCTCTGTGCAGGCCTCTGGAGGGAGTGAGAAAGGGAGGTCTCCTCTTTTATTATCTAATGAACATCAGTCCCTTTGGTCAGACTGCTAGGCGCCTCCTGGAGCTTAACCTCAGATTAACATCTGCTTCATTTCAGTGTCTGTCTGATAGTGATATCAATAAACATCATCATCTTACAGTAAAAACTGATAATTAAACCTGAGCCTGCTGACTCACTATCTATTGTACCCTGGGGAATAATTACAGATGGTGAAGATTTAATAAATAAAGAAATATATTTTGTATATCACTGAGTAATGAATATGAAGCTCTTGTAATCAAGGTTAACTGCTTATAATGTGTATCTGTAGATCATATGAAATACAGCCAGAGGCAGTCTGAATATCCTCATGCTGTAAGTGTGTAATTCCTGTTAACTAGATCTGGACCTGTTTCACCAGGATGGTACTGACAGGTATGATCCATCTCCTTTCTGCTTTGCAAAGGTCTGTGGCAACTAAAAGGAGTATTGGAGGGAAACCACAGTGCACATACATTTGCAGTGAAGGGCCCTTGCCCTCTCTAGAAGGGCAAATCTACCATCAGGCTTTGGTTGGACAGACCTGGTATTGAGCTACAAAAGTCAACTTTTCATGATTTTCTTCTAGACTGCCCCATGGTGTCAGGTAAACAGTCTCTTGAAGTGATGCAGCTGCACCTCCCACCAGTGACAAGGGGTAAGAAACATCCTGAAGGAAAGTGTGAGGCACAAAATGCTGTGAGCAAGGAGGGGGTTGACAAACACTTTCTAGGGTTACATGGGAGGCCCTGTTAAGAACTGAGCATGGCTCAGCTGGGAGACTCCTGGCTGGCAGAGACAGCTCTCCAAGGGCCCAGCAGTGGCTGAGCATCCTGCTGCAACCAGTGCTCAGCCCCAGCAGTGACGGGGCTGTGCTCCTGCCAGCCTCCATCCATCACTCGCCCTCCCTCCTACAGCCAGTGCCAGGCTGAGCTGAGGAGAACCAGGAGCTAGAAAGGGCTCAGTGCCCAGCCTTGCAGAGGTAGGTGCTCAACTCTGTGTGCTGCCAGAATCTGCTTCAGTGGTGCTGTAGGCAGGTTCAGAGTCTGAAGCTGAGGGGTTTTGGCTGGCCTGTTGAGAAGAAAGAATAGGAAAAAAAGAAAGGCAAAAACTGATTCCAATTCAGCATATTCTATGATTCTATGATTTTGTTTCTCTAAACAGATATATTTGTACCTTCAGAAAATGTCACTCTCAAGAAATGAAAATGTAAAGAGTGAACTGGAAGAAGAATTAAACAATGTAACTCTTCTATAAGCAAGAGAAAATGATACCCCTTTCTTGTATTTTAAATCAAGTTCTTTCCTGCTGGTTTGGGGGGGGTGGGGAAAGAGCAGGGAATGTAAAATTGTTTGCATAAGCACTGATTTAGAATGAAATTTTTATTAAGTAAAAGAGTAAAAACCAGTTAAAATATTTCAATAGTGTGGACATTTATCTTCAGTCTATCTGTTCAAGAGTAGATAGTGTAAAGCACCTGAGGTCATTTCCTCTGGAGATGGACACAATTTAATCTTTCTTTGATTGGGGAACCATCAAACCTACATGAGGATTTGGCTCACTTCTGAAATAGTGTGTGCAGGGTATTTGGGGTGCTGGTACCAGCTGGTGTACTGGGCTATGTACAATCTGTTCTTGCTCTGCAGAACAGGTCATGGAGCCAATCAGAACTGAAAATCTCCCTGGAATCTTTCAGGCCTTAATCTGAGGGTCTGAATTTGGTGCAGCTTGAGTTGTTTGTGAGTAAGGGTATTTAAATAAATTTCCTAGACATTCCTAGATTGTAATACATTTAAAGCCTATTTAGATTTAATTTAAAAGTCCAAACACTGACAACCCCTTCACCCCAAAATCTCACAGTACTTACTGATGTACTACACTGCACATCAGTACTACACTGACTGTAAGAAGAATAAAGCAGAGGGAGGTGAAATAGAGCAGTGCTCTAATGTGAGAACACAAAACAGGGATCTGGGGACCCATATTTAAGGAATCTTTAGAGAGCACAGATAAGCTGTTTCTAATAAGCTGTTTAGCTGATCTCTTTCATTAAAACATGCACCTTTATCACGGATTAACACATATCGTATAATGAAGCCACAATCCTGCTAATACCAAAGGTAATTTGGCCCTTTCTGGGCTATCAAGTCAGTTACTGAAATAATTTGTATTGAAAATAATCTGTAGCTCGTTGTGTGTATTTAATGCAGAGATACAACCAGAGATAAGTGACTTGCACCAGTATTTTATGCAATGCTTCAAACTGATGCCAGTTTGGCAAGAGGAAAGACAGAAGGACACTTTTAAAGTTTTCGCTGGTGGGAAAATAATCACCTTTGCCCAGGCTTACACTAAAAGCTTTTGCTTTTGCTTTTCCCATGTGGATGCTCCCTGTGGTTCACAGCCATGTGCATTAACCTGCTTAGCTGTCCAAAGGTATCTGATGAGAGAAGGGAGAAACTTGTACCCTCTCCACAGAGGACATGGAGGGGCACTTGAGCTTTGTTTGGCTTAACCTCTTTATCATGGTATTTTGCATCAGGAAAAGAAACTTTGTGTTTAGAGGTAGGTGAGAGTGGCAAAAGCTTTGGAGAGACTGTGGGTAGTCTCAAAGGGTCTGAATTTGGAATCATGCCTTGCTGCAGGTTCATCCCCCAGCGAGGTCCTGGGCAGCTTGGAGGGAACCAAGAGTTCCTTCCAGTGTTTTGAGCACACGGAGGCACCTTCAGTGTTGGCTGTCAGGGGCATCCTCACCTATAATCTGACACATGACCCCCTCCTGCCCTATTTGCTGAATTTGATGCTTGGACAAGGGTTTGCCCTTTCTCTGGGTCCTGCAAGCTGCTGTTGAGTTTTGCTACAGAGCAGCTTTGTAGCCCAGAGAGGGGCAGCTTCTAGTAAGAGGCCATGCTTGGAGAAACCTGCTAGGAAAGGTGGTGGGTGCCGTGGTAGAACGCTATGGGTGGCCAGGTGGGTTCGAGGCAGCTGGGCAGCATACTCAGGGTTGTACCATCCATCCTCTTCCTGGTAGGGGCTGCTGAGCCATGCAGGCAGGCACAGAGCTGGCCAGTGCAGTGGGGAAAGAGAATCCCAAGGAGCTGGGATTAATTGGGTAACTTGTGCAACCTACTTTGAACATATGCTAATTATGCTAATTATAAAAGTGTCTAAGGCCCCTTTTAATTTACTGGTTGCTCTTTTCTATACTATGCATTTGTAACAGGGCTCCTGTTATTGTTAAAATTCAGAAAGTAAAATTTGTCCAGTGCTGTCCTGGAAAAATTATATAATTGCCCAAAAAAGTGAGGCTAGAATTAATGGAATAGGACTGACATTAATGGAGCAGAGCCATCTTGTAACCTGTGATCTGAGCCATTCTGAAATTCCTGGAACTCTCTGAGGCATTCTGAAATTCCTGGAACCATACATCCAGACACCTCTCTAGATCACTAAATGTATTTTAGTTGCATTTCTCGAAGAAATGATATCTCAGTGTGTAATTAACTACTGGCCATATTTATAGAGAAAACACTTCCACCCAAACCCTTAAGTGTTTCACTGATGTTAATGAGTCCTGACTGGAGAGAAACATTATTTGTATTTTTGAACAGAGCACCTGAGGCATTTGGAGAGTGAGTAATTTTTGTGAGTGCAGAAGGACACATCCAGCTGTGCAACATGCTCTTCTCTGTGGCTGTATTTACTGAAGCTGGGTGGATTCTGACACTTGGGGCTGGGTAGCACCCTCGTGGATGGTGCCAGCATTAGCCCTCCTCTGTCCTTCTCTCCTTGTCCTCAGTGTCCTCCACCTAAAGCTAAGATGCCAAACACTTTCAAAGGTCTGGCTGCTTCTGCAGATTTCCTGGTGCACTTTTTCATTGCTTTCAGTATTTCCCAGCTGTACAGAAGCTTCCAGAAATTGACACAGTAGAAAAAAATAACTCATTATACTAGGATTTGTGTCTAAACTGGATCAATTCCCAGGTCTCCTGCTTGCCTTGGCCAAACTCACCATCAGTCAATGACACCTGCACCTATTGCTATTGCTGGCACCTCCTTTCCAAGTGATGGGAACCTCAATGCACAGGAGAGAAAGGAGCTGTGACAGCCTCCACCAGGTCCCTGCATGAATCACCAGGACAATGTGATCCTGGACCGTGCCTGGGACAGGTGGGCCAGAGATCATGAGCAAAGTCAGAGGGTTCAGCAGCAGCTCCCTGAATCCGAGTGGAGTCCTCCTGGTCTTCGACTCTTTCCAGCTTCTCAAAGTGTACAGAGGAGCTGACTGGGGTGTAATGGTAGGATCACAGCCTGTGGGGAGCTGTTTGGCAAGAGCATGGCTCTCTTCCAGCAGGTGGAAAGTCTTCCATGACTGTGGGGAATCAGAAGGAAAATAATTGTAAACCACTCAATAAGATGATGTTTATTTGCTTTCTAGCTCCTGGTAGGCATCATGAGAAACATTGTGCCAAGGCAGCAGATGGATGGATCATCATAAAAGTTGGGACATCTCAGGTGAGTTTTCCACTGGCTTTACACTACACACTGTTTTGTCCCCTTTTTTCACTTTCACTTTTCCCACCTCCTGGTATTGGCAACGATCATGTCAAAATGCACAAGTGCAAGTTGCCAACCCAGGGAGCTTACTTATCCTTTGGAGCTGTGAAATAAGATGTTATTAAAAGCCCATCCTGTACTACTGCCTGACAGTGCCACTAAACAAAGGTGTGAGCTAATTTGTATGCACTTAAAAACCTTTTCAGTGTTTCTCCTAAAGCTCATATCAAACCTTTTTGGGAACATGTTGAGAGAATTTGACAATAATGATTATATATTAGAGAAAATGCACAGCATTGAATATGTTAGGGGATTTGCACAATTTTTTTTCCTTTTTGGGAAAGGAAGTATCTACAGTACATTTCTTTGCTTTATAGTCTCCCCAAACTATCAACTGGGAAGAAGTTTCACAAAATATGCATTTAACGAATAGAAACGAGAACTATTGTTTTAATATGACAGGCATGAAAGTAAAGAGATAAAGAACTGATTTAATTTCTGTACAGAAATGTAGAGAAATGTAGAGGGAAAAAAAGGGAGGATTTGGAGAGTTTGGTTTAGAAAGAAGTTCTTTTTCCTACAGGAAAAGTTGAAGATTCATGTGGTAGCCAAAAATTTTTTTCAGGGAAGCAGGCGCCCACTGAGCTGTAACCTGGAAAATCTGTCCATGAACAGCCAGAAGTTAACTGTAACTGATAAAACAAGCTTTAAATGCCAAGGGGTTCAGTATTCCTGGTTTTCAGAATATCTTGCAGAAAGATCAGGAACAAAGCTCCAAACGCCATCAGAGGCTTGTCATGTAATTTTTATTTGTAAGATAACTGTGTGCTGGAGTCTGTGTGCTGGAGTCTGGGCACTTGTACTCAGCATTAATATCTCCTTTCATTTTATTGTCCAACCCTTTTAGATGTGAGGTTTTACATGGATTAAATTAGGATGAAACAGTTTAGTCTTCTGTTCAAAATAAGTGCATTTAAAGAAGAGGGGCTGTAGAATTTAAATGAAGAGCAGTAAGGAGTGCACACCCAGAGGGGCTGTCACTTCAGGGAAGTGTGAAGGCAAGTTCTGTAGCAAGCCAGCACAGAGAGCTGGTTTTTCACGTGTTAGTTTTGCTCACCACTCAGTATAATCTGGAATCCAGAAACTGTTCAACCTGACTCAGAAGAATAAAAGCTCTTTTGAAACATACTGTATAAGAATGCTGATAGCTTTTCAGGATTTATTATATGTCCTGTAATATAAAGGGAAAAGATGACTCCAATCTGCATTCAGCATATAACAGTAAACACTAACGTTGTTACTTCCCATCTTCCAAAAACATATACATTCAGTAATGACATATGGGCCTGGATGACTTGGTTAATCTTTACACCTGGATTTATGAATCTGTTAACAAGCCTTCCTTTTCTCTCTGAAGGAGGGGGCCATAAACACTGTGATTTAATCAGAAAGCTTTTGACCTTAGCACTGTCTATGGGGCTCCTTGTTGCTCACTGAGGATGTATAGGTGTATGCTTGAAAGTCAGCATTGCAAAAATATGTTTGCTATGAATTAACATTTGAGTGAATTTTGGCAGCTACTTTATGTCTGGCTTTGTCTGTTCCCTGGTACAAAACTTTGTCTGGAATATCTGAGAGGAGTTATGTTCAAACCCTAAACAGAAAAGTTTTCAGTGAATAGAAATACATATAAGCTACACAGTTATTTTTGCTCTCTCAGCCAAGGGCTGGAAGCAGTCCCAGTCATGGCCAATAATAGCTGAGCAAACCTCAGTCTGGAACATTAAGTATTTCCTTGCACTCTGACTTAGAGGATAATTATAAATCTACTTATGGAAGTAATTGGTAAATTAAAGAGTTGCATAGATGTTTGCAGAATAGTGTTTGCAACTAGAGTTTTACAGAACAAAATAATTTTTTTGGCAGAGGTAGAAAATAAAATACATTTGAGAAAATAACAATTGGTCTCAAATATTCTGCAGATGGAAAGAGATTCTTACATCATGGGATGTGTTATTTGTTGAGATAAGTTTCTCCAGCTCCATTTGTGGATGAAAGAAGAAATTTAAACTGATCAAAAATTACACAGAGCTGCAACTGTGAGGTTTAAACTAAAAGTAGGTGGAAGCTCAGAAATGAAAAAGCCATTTCCACATGGCTGAATTGAGATAATGACTAGGGATGAGATCCCTTTGACACAACTTTGGTCCAAGCAAGGAATTGCTTGGAGGATTTGAAAGAGCCAAATTTGCGGAGTGCATAGGGAGAAGGGGTAAAGTTAAGTGCACTGTTTTAGACCTCAGAAAAACCAATGGATGTCAAGGAGATGCATTGTGAAAGCTTTGATTGTACCCTCTTCTGCCAGATATTTCTATTGTCTCCTGCTTCAAGAGATTTAAAGAGGAAACTTTGGAAATGTTGTGTTAGCTAACACTTCTGACCAAGATTTGTGAGGTTTTTCTTGTCAAAAAATTGGTGAACTTTAAAAATAAACTTTGAATTGGGTTTAACTGATCTGTTTTGATTTCCACATGGGTTCAGAGACTGGCCATCACAGACAGACCGTGACTGCAACAGCAAAGCAGCAAACACTGCTATTTTATCCTATTTTATCTCAAAAGGGTAGGATGTTCATGTTTGGAGCAGAAGGCCTGCTAAGGCTGCTCTGTGTTCATCTCTTTCAGGACATCACTGTACCCGAGCCCTTGCAATATCAGAGTATTTATCTTTGAGAAGGTCTGATAGAACAGGATAGTACTATTATTCTAATTTTACAGGTGATGGAATCAGGAAAAAAATGTACTATGACAGAAGCATGTTAGAGGCAGAAAGAGGAGTCTCATTATCTCATAGTTTGCCCACATGGAACATATGTTCCAGAAAATAATGGGGGCTCAGATTAGTATACTGATTTAAAATGTGTTTTCCAAAGTAAATGAACATTATTTATTTTCATTGCTTTCCAGGTATGCTGGTTCACAGTGAGTAGTTTGGACAGCTCTATGGACTTCTCCTCCTCCAACCCTGTGATACTCTTCCATGAAACTATGCCACCTCTTCCACACTGTCTTATGTCTCTCTCTTCTACCACCTCTTAATGCCTCTCTGCCATTTTTACCTGCACTGAAAATGTTGGTTACATTTATTGCTCTATTAATTACTCCACTTGCAAAAAATTAATTGTGAGCCTGTACTTGAGGTCCTTGGCTCACATGCTTTTCAATTGAGTCCTCACAAAATTTCAGGGCTCCTTTCTCCTCAGTCACATGTTTCAGCTGCCTTTTACTCTCAGCCTCTCGGTGGTTTGTGGACCTTTCCCCTCCAGTTCTTCCCTCTGCTCACCTGGGGGTGCTTTCTCTTTTGTCTTTGTGAGATGCTGTCACACAGCTCCAGCAAGCCACGTGGAGGAGAAATTCATTGCAAACTAATGATAGTCCCAGTGTTTATTTGAGTTGCTGTCATGTTTAGTCTCCCTCAAGGCAGAGTGAGTGGCTGCATCACTGCCTCTCACTTACGAGCTTGTGTTAAATGTCATTTTCAGCATGTGTTGTAAAACATCACGTGGTGAAGATAAGCCATTTTTTTAGTTCTGAAACTTGAAACCCCTGTCACCAGACACCCCACATTGGTTGCACAAATGACTTTGTTACAGCCAGCCTAGATGCTGAACCCACAGATTTGTGCCATTGTTAACTGCTTAAACAGAAGTGCCTGGCAGGAAAATTTACACTATGCGGCACAGCACAGCTTGGTTTATTATGAAGTCAGGTGGTAACAGCATCCAGTTTTGTCCAGCAAGCACCCACAGCTCTTCCTCCTCCTGCATGTTAAAAGGTACTCATGCTGTAGACAGCAGCCCATTGACAAAAGCCATATTGAGTGATGTCCTAATGCATTATTGAGCAGCTGGACAGGGTCATCCCTGGGTGCAGCTTAGATATTGGGTGTGGCAATAGTAAGGAGGAGGAAGAGTCAGGAAGCTTTTGTTGGAGTCAAGATCCAGCTGAATGTGGACAGCTCGTGATGATGCTGCCTGTCTAAAGAATCAGGCATGAGAGTGTATCAGAGGCAGCTGTGGAGTTGCTTTGTCTTCAGTGGCCCATGAATGAAGGGGACATAGACAACACTCAGCTGAATTAGAGCAAGGAAGCTGGGGTGCAACACATTCATTTCTTTGTAGCTCTCTCTGAACAGAGTAAATAACTCTTTAACATCATGTTTAGGGAAATTCTTTACTTTTGCTCCGCGACTTCTCTGATGCTGAGTGGTTTCAAGGCGTCAGCGCAGCCTGCTCAACTCACTGGGATGCTTTGGTTTCACTCTTCAATCTTCTGATATCTTGCCCAGTTTAGATGTTGCTCACTATTAAGAGGACCCTCTTCATAAAGATGAAAGGATTGGCAGTACAAAACATCTCTTGGGGAATAGCATTTCCCTCCAGCAGGTAAGAACTTCCTTGGCAGGACATCAGGAAACAGCCTGAAATTTGGCAATCCTCCATACTGTGGAGAAAAGGCCTTCTGTGCACCACACATGCAGAACAGGAAAGGTGTGTGCTCATCCAAGAGGTTTAGAAAACCACTCCTGCGACTCGCATGGCATCAGTCAGGACAAAGGCTCCCTACAGAAGAGGCAGCTGATGGAGAATTGCTTTGCTGACCGGTCCATTTCTGGGGAGGAGGCGGGATGACCCGCTGGGTTGGTGTGGCGCCGTTTCCATGTCAGGCTGGGCCAGCAGATGGGGCTTTCGCAGGAGGAGCCCGGCGTGCGAGCGCTCCTGCGGCAGGAAACAGCAGTCTGACCAGAATCCACTTACAGTATCTGGTATGTAAACACAGGCATGGGCTTATTGCATTAAATTTGCCATGCAGGAGACATTTCCCATTTTTATTTGTGCCTGGGCCTGTCATCTGGTGCAGTATTGTTATGTCTGTTAACCAAATGTTTCCCTGTTGTCACTCCACCTTCCCAGTCCTTCCCAGGATGTTTCAGCAGCTGCTATAAAATATGCTCACACTGATGAAGTGCAGCAGCAGTGGTATGATCTTGGAAGAAGTAATTATATAAAGCCTCAAAATGTTTTAGAATTGTGCATCAGCTAGAATTGACCCTTTATAACAGAGCAAAATCTTCATTTGTGGCTCTGACGTCTTGTTTGATTGTTAAGTTAGATTCTTACACGTGGAAAATAAAACCCCATGAAATAAAAATTGGCCATTTGTGAAAGCAGGGCCTCAGTAAATAAGAGAAGCTTATGACCTCATTTTTGACCACTAAAAATGAGTGGTCAGCCACTCTATGGATGCATTGCTGTTCTCAGATTTCATTTATCCATCCCAAAGTTATGCTTTACAACAACTCCTAGCTCCTTCACTAGCCAGATAGTCTCTGTGCAGAGCTCCTCCTTGGTTTTGACTTGCCTTTATTATATATTCACCCATTAACAAATTTTTTTTAAGTTGGTTATTTTCTTTAATGCAGAGGCATATCTGAGTAGTGACCAAAAAATTTAATATATTTTCAGATATTTCCAGCATGGCCGAAGGTTTGATATAACCAATTTTAGGTGCAGAATGAGAAATGAAAGTTCTAATAAAGTGGTTTCTACTGTGGACCAACTCTGGCTATTGAAATCCAGAGGTAGCTTCCACTGGCTTTTTCTGTTCCTGTGGAATGTGTATTTTGATCTGCTGCTTGTAAGTGATAAATTTTCTAGGATTTCTATATACTGATGCATAAAGAGCAGTAAGCATTGTGGGTAAACTCATCTCAACATCTCAGTTTTTTTGTACTTGATGGTTCAGATTTGTGGAGTTTTTTTTTCCTTGCTGTAAATGCAGACTTTTGACTTGAACTGTTTTGCAACTGGCGCTGACTCCTCAAACAGAATATTGCCAAATAACGTTCAAGAAGGAGAAAGTATCATTTAAGAGACAAATGTTTAGAAAAATATATTTTGGAAACCAGGTAGGAGGAAAGGAAGGAGAAAGGTGTGGGACATCCTTAAAGCTGAATCAAGAGGATTGTAGGAAGGCCATGGCTCCTGCAAGTGTTGACAGGAAGGTGAAATCTGCATTTCATGAAAACTTCCCCCTGCAACTCTCTTTCAGAGTGACCTTTTATTTTCCTGAATGTTTTCTGGGAATTTGATTTATTATCAGTTTGGCACAAATTTTAATCACAAGGTTTATATACTGATGGAAATATCCAGGAAACTACCTGAGACTTTGGACTCAGGATTCTGCAACGCAGATGAATTTATATACGTGAATGTAGGTGAAATAGGTTAAGTCTGTGAGCTGCTTACCCAGTGGAGAAAATATATATGATGTCTAAACTGAGAGGGAATAGCCTTCCACGGGGAAAAACTCTTGAGAAATTTTTTGGCACACTTTTAAGTGTTTGACTCCCTGTGACAGAATGAAATCTGTATTTGTATGAATTATAGCCCAGCCACAAAGAATGACATGTTAGCGCAGCATAGTTTGTTCAAGTAATCCAAATCTGACAGTGTTTCTCTCAGCTTCTTTTTAATGACTCAAATTTTTCCCTCCTACTCAGACATGTCCAATATCAGTAGCAAAACTCCAAAACTTCCTGTGTGACTAAATGAGTAACTGAGATTTACTCATTAAGCCTGTTTCTTTAATACAGCAAGTTTTCAGTGATGAGCAAAGACCATGAATGGTAATTTAATATTGGAACCAATTCTTCAGGTGTAGTACCATGCTATCAAAATTGTGATAGTGGTTTATTCCTTTGTCTCCATGATAAATCTCAGTGGGAGGACACAAAATACACCATTATGTTAAAAAAATAGACACTAATCTTAAACTTTAAGACTTGCTGTTGGAAATCCACATAAATTCTGCCACCATCACTGGTGACCACTGGAAAAATCCTGGTTGATTTTTAGAGAGTCACAGTTTTTCAGTAATTTGCTGTATGTGACAGAATGATTGATTATGCTTTTAATACCATTTTGCCTAGTAGCTGCTTGAAGACTTTTTGCCTTTTTCTGCAAGTTAAGTACACTTTCTTGGCCATATCTAATCCTCTGGAATAAAACCCATCTGTTCCTATTTAGAAAGTGAACTTTTACAGCTTTATTACTGACCATACAACTTGGTAATTGTGAGTTTTATATTTCTTAGCAAATACTTTGTACAGCTCTGGCCTGGAAAAAATAATTGAGGAAAACCCATTGAGGGGTGCAATAAAAATCACAGCAGAACAGGGTTGAAAGGCAATCCAGTAGCTTGCCTGATTCTTTCTCCTCCAGGATAAGAACAGCTACCTTTATAAAAATATTGTATTCTATTATCATATTGTATCTTCCTAATACATTCTTCAATACTTCCAGTGCTGGAGGCACCACACCACAGCCTTGCCTGCTTGCAGTACACACTGCAGTATTTGTCTCCTCTTACCCTGTGTCTCACCTTGAGACAGTGTGAGCTATAAATCCTTCACTCAGTCTGTGGATGCTTTGAAATATTATAGATGAGCCCCAAAAGGTCAAGCCACACGTCTGTTTTAGAACAAAACTTTCTGACTGACCTTCCTCAAAATGGTGGGTTTGCAAACCAGCATCACTGAAACTGTGAGGCTTACTGACTTATGAAGAATCAGGATCGAGAAACATGATTTCATGTTAGCTTATGAGTGTGAGTGGAGAAAAGGGCCCCCACAAAAAGCCTTTGTACAGGCCATGAAATGAATGGCAAAATGGCAACTTGCATACATGTGCATGTTTATGTCTGAAAACAGGACTAGTTTCCTCCAGAGAAGGAGATGCTCTGTGGTTTGCATGCTTCAGAAAAAGCTTTGTGAGTGATATTTCACGAAGTTTTGAAATTACTTGACAGCATGGAACAACATGTTCTGCTGTGCCTGATCACTTTGCCTGAAAGACACTGGAATATTAGAAGTTACTGCTGCCCCTGAAAATTTCTGCCTACCCCCAGAAAAAGCTTGCAAAGAATTAAAGTTGAATCACTATGAAAAAACAAAAATCAAATCTCAGCTGATATACAGTTAATCATACAGACTTAATCTGTAACCTAGGAAGAGCAGCAAACTACTGATCCTTGTTTGCTCTTTATGAGTAGTGACTGCATGTGGACAAATGGGAATAACTTTGCCAAGTTTTCCTATAAGCTGTTTTTGTGGTTTGATACTCTAAGGGAAAAATTATACCAGGGAATTAAGAGAAGAGCTCAGGCTGTGTTATGTCTTGGTGTGCTGACAAGAGGTAAAAAATAAAAAAGTGTTGAAAAGATACAACTGTGAGAATGGCCTACCCTCAAAGTTTTTTATGAAACCAGACAGCCTACATTTAGGCAACTAAAGACCTGACCACCTTGTAGCAAGGCCCAACCAGCCCAACAACTTAGATGAGTCTTGCAACAGCTACTTCAATGCTGGCACAAGGCACCTTCAGCACCCCAAGGTTTTCTGGGCAGAGTGTGCCAGGAAGGCCCTTCTGACTAAACTCCCCCAGCCTGGCACTGGGGGTGAACACACTGGCAGAGGAAGAACTGAGAAATAAATGCCCAGAGCTGGCTGAGCTGTTGCAGCCCTGCAGTGAGTGTGGTGTTGCTGTTGATTTAAATCCAGCCCCATTTAGCACTGCCCCAGATTACCCAGCAAACTCCCCCAGCAGTGTGCTGCAGTGCCCATCTGCTAGGGGTAATAGCAGGGGAGTGGATAGGCCTGGGAGTCAGATCTCCTCCTCTTTCTCACTTTCTTTCTGGATTAAAAATAAAAGGATAACAAACCACATCTAATTTGCTGTGTTTTACACGTAGATACTGTAGTTAATGCTGTGAATTTAATTCTTGTGATGCTCTTTGATCTTTCTCTGCTGGCAAGATTTTTACAGTCTAAACTGCAATTGAGTGATTTGTCATAGAATAAGGATTCTTTTGTCTGTTTTTAGCATTGCCATTTAAAGAAATTTTTTGGATCAATAATATTGTGCATTTTTTTTTATTGTGGCTGCTGAAAATCCCTGTGGTAGTCAGGCTGTTAGGAAAGATATATTTGCTTCAATATACTTTATGTCAGATTCCTGGAAAATAAGTAACTGCATCAGAGGAAAGAAAGAGTGGCTTCTATTCCCAAACAAGAGTCTGTCTTGTTGAAACCTCTGAGCATCCACTTTGCTTTGATTGTGTATGTTCATTCTTTCTTTGATCACATCATTAATGATGGAGAAATGATTGATTTGCTCTACTTTGTTCTGGCCTTAACAACTTTGCAAGATGTATGAGACAAACAAAGACTCCTCAGAAAGGAGAAGAAGGAAAATGAGAAGCAAAGAAAATGCTGAAAGCTCACCTGGCTTTGTGAGTTAAGGCAAAAAAAATTGATTCTGACAGTTCTTCTTGTGGCAGAGTGTAGGCCTGCAGAAATTAAGTGTTTAACTTCTCAGGAGGTTGGTCTCCTGGCTGATGTGTTGCCTAACAGCAATATGAGCCATTCATGCTAGTCCATGTGCTCACCATGCTTGTACTGATTCTTTCTGCAGAGGGAAAGATCAAAGATCACTCTCTCAATTAAAAAAAAAAAAGATAACTTAATTCTGCTAAAATTCCTTACATCATTGCATAACTGCTTGCCTTTGCTATGGAAAGGGATGGAAACACAGGGTAGCAATTTGTGCTGTTTGGTTCCCTGCTGTGAGATGAACTCATGTTCACTTGGAGGCCAAGTTCTAGTCAGAGCCTCTGTTTGCTCCTCACACTGCCCATCCCCACACTTATTCCAGTGTCAGTGTATCTGTCTTCCCACTGGGTGTGCAGGATCAGTCCTAGAGGATTAGACCACTTCTGTCTTCACCATTTCCCGAGGGTATCTGTCCCTTTGGGCTACTGCCTTCCTGGATGGCGCCTTCAAGGACATGGTTTCACAAGGCCTTGTTAACAGCAGTGTGTAATATTGATCCATGAAATATCAGGAAGTCTTTAAAATTTCTTTAAGAGATAAAGTGACACTGGAGCACTTAGTCCTAGTGAATGGAAAGAAGATTAGCTTTTTGCCTCCATTTAATTTTCTGAGTCTTCTCACGGGGATGCTGCCATCTTTGCCAATTTGCATTGAGTAAGAAGTTCCCCACTGACTTTCTGTCTGGCCTGTATTATTTATGTAAACACCTCCTAGTCTGTCAAACATTCCCCCAAATCACATAAGCACCACATTTAATGTAGAGAAATATTGGAGCTAGTTGCAGATTTGGAAGATTAACTCAAAAGCACGAGTGATGTCTGAAGTGTTTTGTGCATCTGATGAACAAAGAGAAGCACTGGGTTGACCCATCTACCTCCTATGTGCAATCATCCCCTGGCCTGCTTGCCTGGACCAATGGACAAGAGGAGTGAGAAAGGAGGTAAGGGGGAAAGGGACATCAGGTGGGAGTGAGGATGTGCATCTGAAACGCACAGATTTAGTAGGAGTCATGGAGGGACCTGACTCTGATGCACCTGAGAATGTTTCACCATGCTGCCAGCTCTAAGTTGACACAGGTTACCTTAGCTTGCAGTTGTCCTTCTGGTTCCCTGAGTGCTGCCAAAAACATCAAAGAGCCAGGTTTGTCTCTGGAGAATGGTTTTATCCATCCCCTTTTGGGCAAGCAGGCCACACTTTTTTCCATGTCCTACTGCCCTTTTCCTTAATGGGCCAAGGATGCTGGTTTGGGAAGGGATGCTTCCCACTGCCAGAGCTCTGCTGGGTGATCCAGCTCCTCAGGGTCACCAGCAGAGAGGAATTCCTGGTACTCGCACCTGTGTGGCCTTCCAAAGAAAGGCAGCAGAGGGCTGTTGGTGCAACTGAGCAGGGTGAGAGCATGGCTGTTGGGCAGGGCTTTCCCAAAGGTGTGGGAAATGCTGCTTCCACACCCTGTTCTGCCTGATTTATATCAAGATTGATAAGGGAAGGCCTCTCTTATAATCTGTTCATCAATCAGACAAAGTCTACTGATTGAAGAGACAGTGAACAGCGCAGGTTTTCTTCACAGCTCCTGCATCACCTTTTATAAAGAAAATATTTTTAAGGGAGCAGGAATGTGAACTATGGCCATTTACACAGGAAAACCAGATCCACAGGCTACTGAGCGAGCCTCTCCACTGCAAATTCTCTGTGTTTTTCCCAGAAACAAATTAAACTACCCAGCAGGAAGCAGCTAGTTAATGTGTGTAAAAGAATGGAAATCAAAAGCGCTTAGGGAAACTGTGGGACAAGCAGCACTGAGCCAGCCCTTACCTGGTTCTGTTCCCTGGATTTGTCATGTTCAGTGCTTGTCACCTTGTACTGTTACAGGAGGATTTAGAGAGGGAAATCAGTTTAAAGAACATCTGAAAGCTCCATTAAAAGAAGTCTGAAAACAGGAGGAGAAACATGATTTTTTTTTTAGTTTGAAGGCTGTACATTTTTATTGAAGGGACTGATGTTTTATTAGGCAATGAAGCAGCCTGATTACCAAATTCAGGAATCTTGCATTGTGGAAAACAAAAACAGAGTGGCTATCACTTTTCAGACCCACATTACTTTTAGCAGGATCTCCACACTCAGGCCAGTGTCCCATGAAGCATCCAAATTACTTTTGTGCTTTCTTTTGCACTTCAGACTGGTTAGACTGTGCTGCTATAACAGAGCAGGGCTGTGGCTGCACTCAGATAGGTGTTTCCCACCTTTCCTGGGGAGAGCCTTCTGGTGGCCACCAGGCTGTATAAGGCAGGAGCCCAGAACTGCAGTGTACATCATCCTGTGGTTTACATTTTTAATTTCCACGGCAAAGTAAAATAATGATTCCTTCTCTCTTAAAACGCTACCTGCGGAGCTCCTCTTGAGAGTTACCTATGTGGATGATTAAAGAAAGCCCCAGAGACATTAACTTTCTTCCCATGATATATGTCTTGGCACAGATATTTGTTATTCACTCATTTGCAGTAATTTCCTAGTTCCTGCCTGATCTTAGCTCTCTTGTTTAGAAAGCAGGAATTTTTGGGAATGAGAGGTTTTCCCCCTTATTAGCCCAGCTGAGAGGGCTGTCAAACAGGTATTTTTCCCCTGGAAGCTATGCAGCATTAAACAGTCAGGTGCCCTGACAGTCATTTTCTCTCAGTTTTTGCACATACCTTGCAGTAGGCTTTGCTCGTGGGTCACACAGAGCCATGGCTGCACAGTGGACACATGCTCAGAATTACTCTCACCCACATCCTCACAGGACAGCTTCATCAAAACACTGGTGGCATCTTGTTTCATCTCCTTTCCTTCAGATTCTATCCAGAAAACCTCAGATAGGCCTACATATGAAGGAAGAAAAGGGTCATATGAGAGAAAACATGCCTTCTTCCTTGCTGTGTTCCCAGGGAGTATCCACGTTTTCTTCTGTCAGGGCTGACTTTTCACATGAATATCCCTTTACCAACTTGAAAGCTTGTACAAACGCAAACATATGACAATTCCTTTCCAGATCCTGAGGAAGTCCTTTCCTCCATCCTGTAACTGAGTGTCATGGGAGAGAGTAAGGAATTTCATCAGGGCAAGCAAACTAAAGCTCATTTGGTACCTACTCCACAGGCTTCTGCATGGGCTTGCTTGGTGCAAGCTACCCATTTCCCTCTCTATCTGAAAGCTCTGGCCTCCTGACTCCTCCACAGCCACCACTCCAGAGTTTGCCTGGAGTACTCGCTTCCTCTCCTCCTGAGCTGCAAAAGCAGAAGCCTAGGCACACTGTGAATTTGGGATTGGGGCTGTCTGCTTTTAGCCTGGGGTTTAGTAGAAAAACATATTTCTTGGGAGAAAAAGTACTGGCTGATAAAACCAAGGGCTGCTATTCCAGCCCACAGTGACCCTCCCAGCTGTGAGGTGCCCAGCTGCTGCTGCTGCTGCTGCTGCTGCTGCTGCTGCTGCCCCCTGCTCAGGGACTGGGTGACACAGGCTCTACCTGCAGGCCATGGGCCAAAGCAAAGCTTTCCAAGTGCCAAGGCACGTATTCATGCTGACCTGCTCATCCAGGTCAGTGCAATCCATGTGCTGCCAACAGATGAAGAAAGGCTGGCACAGAGGTTTCACCTTCATGCTGTGTGGCAGAAAGGAAGCTGGAGCTGGGAAAGGCACGGCATTTCTCAGTTGGAAAGCAACTCAGAAAAAAAAAAATCTTAGAGGCCAACTTCTTCCACATACTTTGTGTTTGAAGTAAGCCCTTTGTCTACAGATCTGTCACCTCTCTGGTTAGCTGATCACCCAGCCATGCTCTCTTTTGGCAAGCAAATCCCAGGAGCTTCTTGCTGGCTTCTTCCATGGGAAAACATTTTGTTCCAAGCAGGAGTAGAGACTGTTTTTCCTTCAATTTTAAACAAAGATAATGTTTTCAAAGTTTTCTTTAAATCCTGGTGCCAGAGGAAGAAGTTACCACAAGCTTCTTATAAAGTTCAAGATGAGAAAGTTGAAAACCTACTAGCTTAGGATCCAAGCTTGTGATGAAGCATTTTTCCTGAAATGACAAATTCCATAAATTTTTAAGGTGAAAAAAAATTTCTTTTATGTTTTCCAAGTAGAAGGAAGGTAAATAATCCTTCATCCCTTAAAATACCATCCCTGGAGAGAAAGAACTTGTGAAGAGCAATAGCCACTCGTCAGCCAGGTGCAATGCAAAGGCAGGATCACCGCAGCACTCACTGTGCTGTTGGCTAACCATGTGAACAGGCAGATTGCAACAGACACCTTTGACCCTCAAATCCCATCTTTGGGAGAACTGGAAGAGACAGAGAAAGGTCATTGGAGGGTCTGAAGATGGGCAGTGCATCTGTGGTGATTTTGTACTGCAGAGCAGAGACTGGTAACACCAGCACGGCCTCTGATAAACCAGGAGAGGTTCTTTGAGGCATTTCTTGTGCACATCTAACTCCTCTCCTCTCCTCTCTCTCTCTCCAGGTGAGCTGTCAGGCTGAGTGAGGGCTTTCATATCCACGTGAAACATGAGTAAAGTAATGAGTGCCAAGAACTTTGTTAAGATGGTTCATGCCTAGAGAATAGGTCATACAAATCCCATAATTGTGTACTACTCTAATTATGACATCAAGATTTTTTTTATTTTGCGTCTGTGAAAATGTTTTCAAGGGTCAAGGGTCCTGATGCAATAATTACCCAAAAGCATAGAATTCATAACAGTCCTTCTGGTGAAATATCTATTTGTAACAAAAACACTGGCTCCCATTCTACCACGGACATGACCAATGCAGAGATTAGCTTTAGCTAAAACACAACAATATGTTTGTCTGGATCTTTCTTTATATTTGTTTTGGAAGCTTTCCCATTTAATTATAGCAGTATTCAGCTCAAGTTGTAAATGTGGACTTAAAGAAAGGACTTATGAGTCATTTGTTACTGAATGCTACTTTCTAAAGCTAAAGATCTGTAGTATAACTTGATTTTTTTATTCCATTTCATCCTCTACAGAGCTGTAATCCTTGCAAGGTATATATTGCTTAACAGCATAAGTAGTCTTTAATAATTCAATAAGAACTATTTGTATTCCTCTTGCACAATTTATGACTATTGCTATTGAATAGCTCAACCAAACAACAAGCAGGACTAGAAGTTTCACTCTTGCAGTTCTTGTAAAGAATTGTGAAAGGTGGTGGATATTATCTTAATTTTTGAAACCAGTGAAAGGCATCTAATTGGAGCATGCCGACAAAAAGAGTAAAAAATGATGAAACAAAGAGGTATCTTGTAGATCTGTCCTGAGCAGAACTTTGAGGAAAAGTTAAATAAGTAGCTTAAGCTCAGGAGACACGTAGAATGACTACCACTGCCTTACCCAAATGGTGTCTGTCTTATCTAGGCAATCTTAGTAAAAAATAGAAGGTTTGTCTGCCTAATTACCACTGACTGTGAGGGTTCAGTACACAAACAGGTCCATCGATGTTGAGAGCTCATAAGTAGCTGCACCGAAGTCCAGTGAGAGAAGGGGGAGAAATAGAAAATAACTTATCAACAAACATATTGTGGCAGGTTCACAAGTGACCAGCCACAAGCACTTACAGGCATCTTACCCAACAGTCAGTCATTAAGCAATGGATATAAATAATCCTAAATGGAGAGTTTGGTAAATGAACTGGTTCAGTACATCACAATACCCCAGGCACATTTCTGTAGGCTACTGCATGTGCAAAGCCTTTCCTTGTTGTTATTCTTAGTGCTTCCATTTCTGGAATGTGGTTTCTTTGGGGACATGCCTGAGGCTCACATTTTCTAACTTGCAGCAGAGAGACGCAAGTGCCCAGCCTGCCAGAGCTTTTGGCAGTCCTGGCATTGGTAACAGCAAAGTGACTGTGAGTATCTCATCAGGTATGTGGTGAATTCAAGTAACTCTTTCACTATTTCACCAGGCATCATCCTGGAACAATTCATGTCCTTTCTCTCTTTTCTCCTCTTTCACACTTGCCAGTGTATTAGAAAGGAGCTACACAGAGACAATTTTCTCAAATTAATGGACTCAGAGAGAGAGGTAACCTGTGTGCTTCACTCCAACTCAGAAGGGAGTGACTCAGGAACAGGAGGCCTTGTGTACAATTACAGCAGGTAAGAATTTACAAAAAAAGGTATACAAAAATACTGTACAGACTTTAAACCCAGAGTGTCTGCCATTCTGAAGGACTAAGCTTATCAGTACGAGTAAAGAATAGTTTGCTTGAAGCATTATTGCTTAATTTCAAAATTAAAAAGTGATAGCTGCAGAATTGTTGGTGTCTGATATGCACACTTCACTCTGCAGGCAGCTGACCAGCACTGTGGGGTTTTGACTGCCGAGAACTTTCCCATTGAAGAATGAATTCATGAAGGACTGGCAAGTGCATGCTGCATACAGGAATTATACAAGTTCTTTTTGAAGGCAGAATCCGGAACAAAACTATATTCTCAAATCTTACTTTATAGTTGGCTGCCATTTCACAGCACTTCTTGTAACACTGCAAGTTCAAAGTTGGCATGGGACACATTCAAGCAGTAAGCTGTTATTCATAATGAAAGGTATAAGTTCTTAAAATCTCCTGATTTTAAGAACAAATTCAGTTACTGCTTTTTAAGATAAAAACTCCAGGAAGTTCTATACATCAAATATTCACCTATGAGACCTTTGCAGTTAAAATATTGGTATTTTATATATATAAATGCACACATACTTTTGGTGAGTTTTCTAGATTTCTACAGAATGTGAGCAGCAAAGTAAGCTCCTAGTTCCTCTTACTGCCTCTGTCACACACAAAGGAGTTTAAGAAAGTGAAAAAAACAAGAAAGGAAATGAAAAAGATTCCACAGAGTTGAGAGCAATTGAATTTTCTAGAGACACCTGTACAGTCTGGACTTACTGAAGCTGCACATGATTGAAGTTCACTCCTTTACAGGGGTGGAAAGCTCTCCCTGCCAAGAGCGATGCACAGGACAGAGCCCTGGGCAGGCAGAGCTCAGGGGCTGCTCAGCCTCTCTGGGATCATGGGTGAGCAGGTGACCCTGGCTGTGCTGATGTGCCAGAGACATCACAGCATGTCCTGGTTTGCCAAGCTGTGGCACAGGCTTTTGCTCAGATGTTCAGTGTCTGCAGTTACAAAAAGACAGGCTTGGGAAAGTCTGGCTGGGTTGTGTTGAGAAACAGTTTGTCCTCTTTCAAATATCAGGAACTTTTTAATTCTGTTTTACATCTGAAGTTAAATTTTTAGAAGTTAAATTACTTCTAAAGTTAAGTGCTTTTATTTTCCAATGCAAGACCATCAAGTTCATTAGCCCTGCCCTGCTGAGGGAGGTGGAATGAAAAGTAGGATTTCTGTTGTCCAGTTTTTGCTGTCTCCTTCACTCAATCCTCCCTGTGGTGCTGCATGATTTTAGAAGACAGAGATGTCTTTGTTCCTGGGGCTCCCAAGCAGTGTTGCCTTGCCAAGCTCGCTCTCTCTGAGCCATGCCATTTTGTGTGGTGTTCTGGAGCCCATGCCAGTCGCATGGGCAGCATGCAGACCCTGCCAGTGGCATTGCTGCTGCCCTCCAGGACAGTACACAGCCTTAAAACTGCAGCTACCTCCTCCCCTGCTAGAAATGAATAATTTCTTTTTCCCTTTGAGGGAAAAGCTCTTTGACTCATTTACTGATGCACAGACCGAGGCCACACCATGGGATGGCAGAGCAGGGAGTAAGAAGTATTTTGTCAAGGCAGTGCCGGAGTGCTGCTGCATGTTGCCTACCACTCCTACGGCACCAGTAATGGGCAAGTCATTGAAGGAAGGTCAAAAGTGCTCACAGCTGGATGGGAGAGGCAATCCAGTGCACTGTGTAAGTCCATGGTAGCTGTCTGTTTGGGACTTCTGCATGGTTTCCTCACACTGAGCAAGCCAGGTGTTCCCAGCCTCTGGATGCAAACCTGTACAAGCCACCAACATTATACATGCATGCAATGGTCCTGGCCAGCTGCCACATCTCATATCTTGTGTTCTTCTTTTGCTTGAAGGAACAGGTGTCCTGATTTAATTCAAACAAGTCTAGGACAAAGCAGGGAAAATAGCAGCTCAAAGTTGTTCTCTCAAAGAGACATATATCGCATAGGAGAAGATATTAAGGAATTTTGTTCCCTGGATGTAGTTCATACTTAAAACTCTTTAACTCATGAAATTTTTTCTCCTGGCCCATGATGCCTTGGGTTTTTGGGTTTTCTTTGCATTGGTGTGTGGTTTTTGTCCAGGGTTACTAAGATACTTTCACAAGATGATGAAGACACAAAAATCCTACTCCAATTGGGACTCAAGGACACCTTTTCCAGACTTCAGGCTCAAAGTAAAACAAGGGCAGGCAAAAGGGACTCCTGTATGCAAATGGACCCAAACATATAAAAAGAGTGTGATCTTGGGACTGGCCTCCCCTCCCTTTGGCTCCATACAGAGCCTGATTTGTAATACTGGTGCTGTCTGGGGGTGACCTCTCAATAAATATCCTTTATTCCCCTAACTCTGTCTAACCTCTGTTCCAGCTTTTCCAGGCATCACCCACATGGTGTGTTGCACTGAATGGTTTTGTACTGACAAAAGGCTGGCTGCAAAAGCAGGGTGGAAGTTCAGAGGACCTCAGATAGGACCAAGACCTTAAGCTGGAGTATTGGAGATTTTCCTAGTTTTCTTTTGGAAATTCCATCAGCTAAAAGCAGATGATGTTTTTCAGAAGCTAAGTTTCCTGTATGTTTTTTCTTTTTCTGATTTAAATTAGCCCTGTGAAGTTATTAGCACCCTTCTTGTATGACTTTCTGCACTATGCTCAACATAATACAAGAATTAACAGCCACATACACTCAAACTGCATCTACTAGCTCCAGGAACCCTGCATGCCAAGGTCCTCTTCTGCCAGCCTTAAACAACAGCTGCCTGGGGCAAAGCCGAGGGGCAGACTTCCCACCAAGAGTAGCTCACAGACCGCATCCTCTGCTCCAAGGCTGACTGGGCCCTCTAAAAGTTCCCTGGGAGCACTGGCACCCCCTCTGTGGGAGACTGGCTGCCACACACAGGGCCAAGGACCCCCTGAGATGGGTATTTCTCACAACTGCACAGTGCCAGGCCCAGCACACCTGCAGATGCATTCTCCAGCTTGTGTGTGTGCGTTCAAGCCCCATGCCTGCATCATGCTGATTGCCATGTGGGACAAAGGAGCTCCTGTCTGCTTGGGGCTTGCAAAAGCTCCATCTGAAACTACAGTTTCATGAGATATGCTTGAAGTGATCATTCATTTAACATCCTTTCAGCCTAAAACTCTATGGATGTCGACAGCAGTGAATTAAATACTGAAATGGTACAGTTGCCATCATGAAATGCATAATCCTCTTAAGTGATAACAGGCCCAAACAGTTTTTATCTCCCTAGACAAAGACTCCACTACACAACAGAAAAAATGTTCCCAAGCATACAGCACACCCCCAAATAGCTGTGATCTTACCTGTCTTACAGACAGATACCCTTAATGCTTATCAGCCTCTGTGGGCTCAGTTTATCTTATCTAGATAAAGCCACATTGACAGAAAAGCTGTAGCGAGAATGAAGAAGAGTTGAACAGCAAGGTCTTTGTTAACTATATTTTGCTGTTTGTCTAAAAAGTACTTGGAAAAAAGCTTTTAAATGCTCTTAGCAGTTCTAGTGGCACCATTTCTATGCAAGTGCCAGCATTGCATTGGACAAACCTCAGATCCCTGGCATTTGTAGAAAAATTTTGAAGGAAAAAATACTGGCCAAAAGAATCCTTTACATGTGACCTTTAAGGTCCTCTCAGCAAAAGTAAATTATTCTAATGTTCAAAAACTGGTATTTTCTATTACTGTTTCCTTTATTGTAACTTTACCTCCTGCCATTTCTGTAGTTAGATTTTCTTCATCACCTGCCCTGTGGAGCTGCCAGCAGTGCTGGGGGCAGCAGCTGAGAAGCACTGGTGATGCATGAAGAATATGAAGAATTACAGTGACCACAGCTGCAGAAAGGATTTGAGCATTGAATTGCAAACTGCAGCTGGCAACTGTGGTATGGGGACTGGAGAAGGTGGACAGAAAAGTCCTCCTCTGTTAAGCAAAGCAATGGATTTCAGCCTGGGCTGACAGACAAGACTGTCAAAATCCTTAAGTAGCAGGGCCTGGGGCTGCATAAAGTAGAGTGGAAATGTGAAGAGCAGTGTAGATGAGAGGCAAGACAGCACTGTGCCCCAGCAGAATTCATCTAACTTCATCTGTCTCCCCCAGACCACTATTTTAGGCAACAGAGCCTGCTCCATCACTGTGAAAGTCATTGTAAATAACCCCTTTTAAGCCTTCTCTGGTGAGCTTCTGACAGAACAGCAGCAAGGGTTTGCTGCTCGACAAGTTCTCAGGCCTCCGAAGGGCTGGAAGGTGGCAGAGCAGACGCAGCTGAAGGTGTTTATGTGGGAGTTTCTGGCAGGGATTTCGTGGGCACATCACTCTGAGGGATCTCAAAGGTCAGCAAGCTGCTTGGAGGAGTATGGGTGAAGAATTTTTATTCAGCATTTTGACATTAAGTAATGTGGCAAAGACTCAAGAAACTTCTTGGCCAAATCCATCATCACTGTGGAATCTGTGTTTGCTTGTATAGAGTTAATGTCAACTTTGTGAAGTGTTTCATCTTTGTCTTCGAGGCAGTTGCTGTGCCTGAGGGACAGAGCATGGCTGAAGGAGGGGGCTGTGCCCTAGTCCCTGCACAAGCTGGCAGGAGAGCGACAGCTACAGCTCCATGGCTCCCCACCACTGTGGCTGGGCTCTGCATGTGCTCAGCTTAGAAAAATGTTTCTTCTCATTGGGATGGCAATAAACAGAGCACTGCTAGAGCCACGTGGTGATAGGTGCCTGTCTGTCCACTCAGTGCTGAAGGAGAAGCACAACACAATTTTAATTCTGATATCATCTTTCCAGGTAAGCAGCAGCAGATGTTTAGTGGGATATCAAGATGGCTGATTCTGCTGGGACTTCTAAGCACAAGCTCACTGCAAGCCACAACAGCCTGGCAGAGGGAACTACAAAGAAGAGTTGATTTTTGTACTTGAGGACACAGACAGTGTCACAGGTACCTGTCAGAAGCAGAGAGAGCTGGAGGAAAGAAAATGTAGTTTCTGCCATAAACCTGAAACAATCCTATACTGCCTACATCCTGGCTTTTTTTCTGCCTGGTTATTGAACCAGTTATTGAGCTGCACCTACCTTGGAAATATCCCTCTGCTTTGCTACATTATTTGCTCTTTCACTCTCCCTGTGATAATTCTGAAGATGGCAGGCAGGACTTCCCCGTCCATACATGCAATTCCCTCTTCTTGCTGTTTCATTTTTAGACTCTTCCTTGGGCTGATTCCTAAGCCAGCCCTCAGGAAGGTCACCAGGGTCTCTCACATCCCCATGTGTCCCCATTGTGGGCTTCCTACTCTGCTTTACCCTCCTCTCTCTGGCTCCAGCATCTGCTGTCTTTGTTCACAACGCTGTTGTGGGGCTGGAAGCCTGCTGGGGAGTGGTGAGGGCTCAGCAGCGTGATGGTGCAGCCCAAACATTTCTCACTTTGGATCTTGCCTCAGATTTTGGTTGGTCCTGCGATAGAAGGAAGTCACTTCATTGATCTATATATACAGGGCAGCAAAGCTTTTCCTTTATAGCATGCTTTAGCTTAACTCCAAGAGAGTAAGAGCAAAGCAAACCACGAACTGCTCTTGCTGTGCAGAGCAGGGATGGCTGTGTCCATCATTCAGCAAGGGTGCTTGTCTGCACAAGTTGTGCTGCTGGCAGAGGGATGGGTAACTGGGATGTTCAGGGAACAATGGACACAGGATTATCCAGAAAATGGCTGGTGCAGAGACACTGCAGAGCAGTCAGAGCCATCAGTATGGCAGTGACAGCACAGTGCTGGCAGGGCTCACTGGCAAGTGCTGCTCTGTTCTCATGGTGTCCCTGCACAGATGGTACCATGATGGACAGGGATTCCGTTTCTTATCACAGATGCAAAGATTAGGGATTCCAAAATATAAGCACCTGTATAATATGCACTCTCATCACACAGATGCATGTGACATACACAAAAAGAAAAAACCCCATGATACTTCTGCTGGTGCACAAAAATATGAACTTGGTAGAGATCTGCTGGGAAGTGGCACAGTAGTCATGCTGTAGTCTCCTATCTGGAGAACCACTTCTCTTTTTAAATAGATGGATTTGGTGGCAGTTGAGAAAAATGGGTGTTATAGATTAATAAGACACAGAGACAGATTTTATTTAGAACCAAAAGTTAAAATTTATTTGGAATATCAATATACCCCAAAAAAATAAAAATAAAAACTTCCTTTTATGTAATGAAATAGCCATTTGAAAATGGTAAAATAAAGATATTTATCATACTATTCTCTTTAGTTATTGTACACATATTAAGGTTGTTTTTCTGAATATAAATCTAGCTTGAGCTTTAAGGCTCCAAAAAGCCTAAAGCATGTAGTGGCCCTTTTGAGAAAGCAGATAAGTCAATCAGAGCTGCATTTTTTCAGCAGACAGGCCTGTTTGAGGCTATCCAGGACAGGACAAAACGGAGATTTCTCAGGAAGGTCACTGTTTCAGGGAAGTATTATTTTATACCCATTGGGAAATACACTCTAACCCCTCTTCATGCAGCATTTTACATTATGATGTCCTGGGGAGGGCCCTGGCTCCCCTTAGCTGTCAAGTTAATGTGCAGATCCAATCTTATTTGTGTTGGTACAGTTGATTTAATTTAAGAAATCAAATCCTACCCTGTGGTGTTTGCTCTGCTAGAAATTAAGTCAGTAACAAGACCCTGGTCCTGCCTTTACCCCTGTAAGCAAAAGCCTGTGTATGGTGCACCGGCTGAAATGGAGCGCTCATGACAGCAGGATCAGGGACTTGTCCTTCAGCTTGCTCTTAAAAAAAATGGAATGGAAAATGTATTGAAATAATACAGTGAAAATATCACCAACAATTCTGAGTTACAATTCTTCCCTTGCAAAGGGCTCATTGATGCTAGGCTGGAAAATATGACTGAAGACCCACGTCAGAGCTGAGTAATGCCCCAGATGGTTCATGTCACCACTGAGCAAAAAGGGAATTTAGGTCTTTCATCACCCTCTGCAACTGGGCTCCAGTGAGCTAAAGCAAAGCTACCTGAAGTCATTGGACACTTCACCAACAATCTCACTTTCAGCAGGCATTGGAACAAGTCCTGAACTTATGCAATATGGTCTGAAATGGGTTTTGATATCTTCCTTGATCAAAGCCATCTTCATTACTTTATGTCTGTGTTCACGGTTTCTATACAAATATGTTACACTTCTGGTTCTGAAGAACAGGATGCTACACTACTAGAGATATTACAGCACTATTGCATTGTATCTGGCACTGCTTACAAAGGCTGCTGTTTCATGGTCACAATAATTGGTCTTGGGGTCTTTGTTGCCTAAAACCATCTGAATGTTGCCTGAACCCTGAGGTACCAGAGTTTTCAGCTAAAATGTCTCAAGTTTTTACTTTCAGGAGAAAAAAAATAAAATCAACCCAGGACTTGAACAAGTTATCAGACCATGGATGTTCCTCCAAACAAATCCACAGACACACCTTTGTACTCAGGGAGTGACTGCCTAATTAACTTCTGCAGAAGGGATCCCTACATGGAAGCTTTATTCCACCATGGAAGATTTATTCCACCAGCCACCCTGTCCTGAGCACCTGGCACTGTGCAGCCCACTCTCCTTCCACATTGCCTTTCCTCATCTTGGAAAGGAGAGAGTGTTCAGCCTGGAGTGTTCAGCCTTTGTCCTGAGATACCGAACAGATCTCCTTTCGTGTCTCTCCTGCAATGTATGCCCAATATTTTATTCCTGCTACCTTGCCTGACTCTTTTGAGTGATTCTTTTGGCACACTTTGGTCCTTATCTTGCAAGTAAAGCTTGCATCATTTTCCTGTGAGATACTGGTGAGAGGTTTCTTTTGGAACCAGCTGCTCCTAGTTGGGTGTTATCGGTGAGCCCAGACATAAATAATTTGTGATTCTGAGTTACAGAAGTTCTGTGAGAATGAGGGATTTCCTTCTCATCACAGGCACAGTTTAAAGAGGCTGCAGAATTATCCAAGCTTTTGTTCTTTCACTAACTAAAGTATTTTCCTTCAAGTGTTCACTACACAGAAGTAGCGTCAAGGAAGAGCCAAATTCTGCTGGCAGCTGCCTAAGCATAAATCCACACTGACCTTTCTGGTTTTATTTCAGTACATTGGATTAATGCATCAAAGCATAAAACAGACTTTGACCCTGGTAGAGTGACCTCAGCACCAGTGGAACTTTCCTGACTTTAACAGTGGATCCTGTAACAGCTCTTCTAGCATCTCTCATTGCTGTCACAGTTCCTATAATCCTTGGTAAATGTATATAAAGTTCGAGTTCCCCATGGCATGTGTGAATGCAACAGAATTACAGATTTCTTTAAAATAATTAGGGAAAAAAAAGAGCTCTGGTACTGGACAGAAAAATCTGAAAACATGACTCCAAGACTCAAGCCAAGGGAAGTAAGTAGGACCCAGTTAGCTCTGTTTGTATCTCGTGGCTCAAAGGTTGGGACATCAGGAGTGCTGTTGAGGTGTCACTACATTAGGATTGACAAGCTCAGTGTTTAAGTATATGCAAGTGGATTAAATGTGATATCTAAATATGATGCATGTATGCTTCAGGGGAAGAAAGGTAAGAAAAACAGGGTCAGCTGTTTTTTGTCTTTTTGTCAAATACTTTAATGCCACTTACTCCATTTGGCTCCAGTGGAAAACCTCAGAGGAAAAGCCCAATGCTACAACAGGGCCATAGAACCTGTGTAAATGTGTGAGTGATTTTGTAATTTCCTGAAGCAAATGGCAGTGTCACAGCCAGTTCCCAGTGTGACAATAAATGTTCCCTAATTTGTCACTGTACCTTACATGTCTGATCCTGCTGCCACATCCCTACAAGCACTCTTTGTCTGCACCCCAGTCACCTGTCAGGATGGCCCCTGCATTTGGTGCCCAGCTTCCCCTGCATACCAGGGGTGCATCTGCACTGCCTGCTGAGGAGGTCACTTGGGCTGGTGACTGCACTGGAGCCGTTTCCCAGGCACAGGGAAGCTGCCTCTCCCACACCCAGCCTTGTCTGGGAGGGCAGTGGGCACGGTGAGGAGCAGGTGCTGGGAAAACAGTGCAGAGGTACCCATGAGGGCTTTGGGAGATGGGGAAAGAACAGGTGAATTTCTTGCTCTGCTGAAGTCAGTGTTGGCACTGCCAGCATTGCCATCCAGGACCTAGAAATGTGAGGGTTCAATCCTATGCAATTAAGGAAAACAGAGTGTGAAACAAGGAAGATTGTTGTTTGCAACTCACCCTGTTTCATGCCCATGTTAAAGCTGGGCCACAAGTCATTGCCACGCTGCAAGGTCACCTGCTATTGATAAAGGTTTTGAGTCATGAGCCATAAGCCTCAAATTCACAGGAGATATGCAGGGCTCCTTCCCCTCTGCCCAGATAAAGGTAGTCAGGCACACTGGCTCTGTTCAAAGCACAGCAAAGCCTCCACTGACTTCAGAGTCCAAGATTTCTGCTCCAGCTTCAGCTCCAGACACTGGACCACTTCCAGCCTCTCTTGCTCTGTCTGAGAGACTTAAGACACACAGGACTGAGGTTCTAAATGGCACAATGGTGGGCTTCTACTAATGCCTTATCAGCTAATTGCAGTTAATTTTAATTTTGCCTTTTCCACTCTTTACTGGTCTTATTAACTTGCTTTTTAGCCAGGGCAAAATTAAACATGAGGAAAAAGGCTTATTCAGCATTATAATTATCTACTCCCAAGCTCTATAACAAAATGGTTTACACATTTAATTGTTTTTTTTCTAATATTTCCACATATACAGTAGTCCTATTAATGAATATCATAGCTTCATTACTGCATATCACATTTTGCTATGTTTTGTATCATAAAATAATGTCAGCACATCAATAACTTAAATAACACAAATGTAAACTCATTTTCTGCTTGTTGTAATTACGATTTGAGCCTGAAAAGGCCTTTGATTTTTAAGACCATTCACATAATATGGAATGTAACTTTATTTGTTTTTCTTTTGTATATAATGAGACACTGAAAGCCCTTGTCATCTCTTAACAGGATACTACAGCAGCTCTGTTTCATGAGTGACAGCACAATTAAAGCTAAAAATCGTAATTAAAAAAAACCCTTGTACTGTACAATCTCAAATTAAAGCAAGAAAGATAATGACAATCTTTTGCATTAGCCAGGAAATGTGATTCTCTGCCACTGGGCTGTTTTTTTCTTGTTGACAATTCACAGAATGTGTATATGGGTGTAGTTATAGGTGTGTATATATTCTATGCAGAACAGCAGTCCCTATTTTGTTGATCTAGTTCTTCTAATTGTTTAGTTAAACTACCTAGCTGTTACAATTTAGAATACTACATTAACACATTTAACATCAAGTTTACATACTTGCGTCTTTGAAATACTAGGAACTTTTACACATTTTATTTGGCTTTGTAAGGACTGGAATATCACAGATAATGCAATCTACTTGTCTTTGAAAGAATATGGCTGTTCTCAACTAACTCTCTAAGGTTCAGAGTGAAATACATTTCTCCTTATATCTGTAGCTGACTTCAGAGAAGAAAGAGTGTCTTCTTAAGCAGTCAATCGGATGTTACAGTACAGATTCTGCAGAGATACATTTATTTAATGAAAGATAACTCTCTCTGGACTTTAGAGTCAAGCTGTTGCAGCAAAATTACTTCATTTAGACTATTTTTTTTCTACACAAATCTCAAGAAAAACCTATTCCAAGTATGTTTTGTAGTAGTAGCTCCACATGACCAGAGGAGGGCACTTTGAACATCTTTGCACTGCCCAGGAGGCAGATGCAGAAGCACAGTGATACCCAATGTTGCACAGTCCTGCCACCTCTCCCAACTCAGGTAGGCATCCTTGTGTCTGCAAAAACACAGAATCCAGACTGTACCACAGGGCTCTGTTCTGAAAACAGTGGGCAGATAAATCACTCTCTTCTCGCTAACTGTGATTTCTCCCGATTTCCCCCATTTAATTCAGTGTTGCTGCGGGCTAAATTAAGAGTAATGGATAATTCCTAAAAATCTCGTGAGGGGAGTTGTCTCCCTCTCCTTCCTGAACATCCCTCTGCTATTAGCCCCTGGTAATTTAGCAAATATTGATTGATTTAACCCTCTATGACTTTTCCTGCTGCAGAAATTCCTTGCCTTTAACTGAAAAATGCACTTGGAAAATGCACTCTCTGAGATATGTATTGCAACAGTGCATCTTTCACATTAACCTCTTGTAAAAGTACTGCTCCTTTCCACCTTCTGAGGGAGGTCACTCTGTGTCCCAGATCTGCTCTCCTGGCAGAGCACATAGCAGAGAAATCAATCTCTTCTCTTTTCCATACATAACCACAGTGTGGAGTTCAGCCAGTTTCCATGCAGGAAACATATTTTTGGGCTTCATTTTGGCTAAAGGTATCACAACCTTCTATGGAAAAGATTTTAATTCTGCAATCTTGTTGTTATTATAGAATTTTTTTTTTTACCTCTGCTTTTTTTTTTTTTTTTGCTTAATGCAGAGAAATTATTAGAAAGGATTTAGAAACCTTTTTTTCTTTTTTTTATATAGAAGTCTCTCTTCCACCTTGGGAAAACACACTGCTTATTTAATGTACTTTTTTCTCCCCCTTTAACATTATTCCATTCCTCTTTTCTTCTCTTTTTTCTTTCCTTTTTTTCTTGATGTTTCTCTTCGTTTCTCCTTCTTTTCTAGAGCAGAGAGGTATAAGAAGGAAGTTGTCTTTCATCAGCAGTCCTTTGAGACAGAGTAGAATTCAGTGAGTCCTCACCATGATAGGATCATAAACTTACTGGGTTAAACCATGCTAACTTTCCCTAAGCTGCCAAGTTTTAGCTGCACCATACATACATGTGTTTCCTTGTGCCTTTTTTTTGTCTTATAGTTTTGTTTTTCTTGATGACCCTGAGCTATGACTTCTCCTTTCTACCACTAGTCAACCTTTCTTTCTTTTCTGGTTTTGCCGATATAGGCCTCAAAGAAAAAATGGCAGAAGAGCACTAAGTAGCTGAGGTACATGAGAGAGGACCAGATGATGTTCTGCACGTGGGAATGGCACTGGCCCTGCTGCATCCAGGAGAAGACCAGGTAATTGATCACACAACCGATCAGCATCTGAGTGATCTGTGACAGGGTGATGAACATGGCAAACTTGCGCGAGACCCTGAAGCCAGCAGCCCGCAAGGCATAGTACGAGTACATGACGGCGTGTACTCCGTAGTTCATGGTCATGAACCAGCCACCACCAGCCACCATGTCCTTGTAGGAGTACCAAGAGTAAAGTAACACAGTAATGTGATGGTACCAGTGTAAGAAGATGAGCTTCTGCTTCCTAAGAATAATGAATATTGTGTCACCTGTAATAGAAACAAAACAAAAAAAAAAAAAGAAGAGGGGAGGAAATGAGTAACATATCAAACAATTCCATAATTTACACAGTGCTCTCTTCCCTTTGCTGTTGCTGGAGTATACTTTAGAGGATGAAATCCATCTCAGCTCTAGATCTGAGAGCCAGTTTAGGTCCTAATCTCTATACAATCTTTAGCAAACTAATGCATCTACATTCTCCTGTACGGATAACAGTGTCTGAAAACTCCATAGGTTTACATGGTAGCCCTTTGCTGCAAACATTATCCACAAAAGTCTGGGGTGAGGTAGGTGGATGTATGTGCATCGTCCCTGACTCACTGTGAGAGTGCCCATTATACACTGCGACTGGAAGAGAAATGCTGCTTGGCAGAGAGAAGAAAACCTAAAGGAAGCAGCACAGTGTCCTCTGATTCAAATGTCTATGTGCAAACTGAACCTAGTTCAAATCAGTACAGCCTTTTGAGGTAATACACAGAAAAGGTGTTGCATATGCAACCGACTATACTGAAAGAGATGCTTCCAGAAGGAAATTTGGGTTAGGTTGAAACACACATTCCTTTTCTGCAAATCCATCTTACTATTGTAGAAAAGTAAATGTTATTCCTCTTTCTTGCTTTTTTTCTTCCATCTGCTTCTCATGATTGCAATGAGCATCTCAATTAGATATATGGACATATATGTATGCTACTTGTTTTCCACTGTTAAAGACACAGTGTTTGTAAAAGGACCCCTGAGATTTGAACCTGGGGACTTAGTTTGATGATTAAGTATCCCAGGAAATCTAAGTCATATATATTAATCATGGATGGAAGCAAAACTGCACTGTCTTCACAAGCTCTATAATAAACCATAATGCTGCTGTTCACTTCATTAACTGCAGGATGTTGACTCATATTTTATTAAGTAATCATATGTTCAAATCATTGTTGCTTTGTAGATCTAGATGATTTTCCCCATTTTTAACAACTAAATTTCTGTGGGTTTGTAGCAATTTAAGCAGCAGGAAACCAAGGGATTCTGACACAGCAAGGCAATTGGTGTCTGTCTCATTCTAGTTTTGATGTTGATGAATTGCTGTCCTCTAATTTGCTGAATCAAATTACCTGCTGAAAGGTGATGTCTTATTTTTGCTGTACACCTGAACACAGTGAAAGCTGCAGTCCTTTGGGGTTTAATAAGGGCATCCTACAAACTGAAAGCTGGAGGGCTGCTCCTTTCCATTAAAACAACCCTTTCTTACACTAATAAGCCATGGATGAGAACACATTAAGACTGACTTTCAAGTTGGCTTTCACATGTATCCTGTCAGTATCCTTACCAAGGAACTGCTGGAGAGATACCCATTTATAAATATCTGGACTGGAAAAGCTAGGGATATTATGGGAAATTGGTTCTACTTGGAGGAAGCAGATAGCCGCAGCTTTCATAGTCTAGGGAGGAAGCACCTTACTGTTCATAATTGTACATTTAGATGTGTACTGAAGAATGAAAGCAGACCCTGACTCAAAGCTTCCTGCTGACACAGCTGTTATAGCCCACCATCCACTTCTGTAGCCACGGGGTGTATTACTGACAATTATGCCATTCCTATTTGCCTACGAGTAGTTCAGGAAGAGGTATAGACCAGACTGCTTTCAGTTCTTGACTGCCCTGCTGTGTATAATCACTGCAGTTTATTCCTGGGCCAGGAAAGGTCTTACTCAGCTGCACATTGATCTAACTTCGGCCAAGCTGGAATTGACCTCTAAAGACTAAGACATATAGTTTGGAGTTGGTTATGCTTACTTGGTTTTTCTTAAATTGGATTTTGACAGTGATGAGACCCTGCTTGTGCTTTGTGCACGGACATTTCTTCTCTAAAAATACAAAAATGCACATGAGAGAAAGAGAGAGAGAGAGAGAGTGTGTACTCACCTAGTTCGGGTGCTTTGCTTAGCACAAATGCATATGCCCAGAATTTGCTGACAGGTCCAATGTAAAAACTCTGGTCACACACTGACTGTTTCAGGCCTTTGGTCATCAAAATGTACAGCATATAAGCACCAGTTCGAACAGCACCGAATATACTTTAAAACAAAAAGAGAAAATTAGGAAAGGTCAGTGGAGATTTGAAATCTACATGCCATCACTTGAAATCATTATGAGGAGAAGGCCATAACTGTGCTGTGCTGAAATAATAAGTTTGAGACAACTTGAGTTGGAGAAACTGCTGACTTCTAGAAAGTTACTCTGAACTCAGACCTGTGAACTGGACTGCAGCCACATCCCTTGGTGAAAGTCTGGAATGTAACATCAGTGTTTTTTTTATTTCATTACCACAGGAATGATCCTTCAGTTTTCAGGAGCAGGGAAACATCTATTTCATCTCCAAGCAAAATGCAGAGTTTTGATACTGATGGCTGGGAAACTTTTCAACAAGAAATGAGTTGATAAAATGGTGTATTAGCAACATAATCAGGACCAATTCACTCTTCTGGTTTTCTCAGAGTTTTCTCTCATCTTTCTCTGTATTTGTTACATCCACAGGAGCTCTAAGTACAGCCATGCTCAGGTAGGGCACACATCTTTTCATGAGGAATCTCAGTCAGAGTCAGTGTTTTGGTGCATGTGCTTGACTTCATCCCTTAACAGGTCATTGCTAACAGAGGAAACAGGTAGTTAAATCAAACTGTAACCAGCAGATTCACCTTCACCTCATCAAACTGAGAAGCAAGGTAACAGTGTTCTGTAAATGAGAAACTTCAAGAGATTTGTAACAGTATTAATTAGTGCAATTACAGAGGGGATAGGCTGATATCCAGCTCACATTAGGAACAAAGGCTTCCGTCTCATCAGCAAGGAGCTCTGCAGAAGGAGTTTTGTCTCACTATTTTATGGCAAGAACATGCCTGCCCATTGTCTGCCACTGTAGCTTGGTGGCCTTGCCAAAGTTGTGAGGAATACTGGGTGAAGGAAGTAGCTTTCAAAAAAAAATCGAGCAAAGACAGTCACAATCTATTTTGGGGTTGAGTATATCTCTATGATTACATCATACATCCTCATCCCTCCACCCAGCTCCATCTTATCTCCCCTCTAACTTCTTCGTGATTTTGACCTAACCTAGTTCCCCCTCTGCCTCACTGTCTTTTATGATTATTACATGGCTGCAGGGAAAACAAGCCACCTAAAACTGGTATATAAACATATGTGGGTAATGCAAGCTACCATTTATGCAAAATATGTGAAAGAAGGAACAGTTCCTCTGAAGTTACATATTCTCTGCTACTTGTCCTTGTCTTGTGAAGTCAGTATTCTGTAAAAAACATGTTTTAATATCATCAAGGCAGCCTCAAAAGCTGATTTTGATGGAAGTATTTATGATACTTGGCCAGACTAGATAGTTCTAGTTTGCATAGAAAAACTGCTACCTAACATACATAATATGCACAGAGTATTTAAGTTTCCAAATTTGCAACACTGATACACCCAGTCAAATCTGGCTGCTGCTAAGGAGCAATGCAGCTTGCTCTCCCCTGTCCACTGCATGGAATCTGCAGCCCAGTGGATTTCCACAGTGCCTGCTGCTCCCTGGGCTGTCAGTGAGGCTCTATGGCCAGGTCATTCCCATGGAGAAGTGCTGCATCCTGGCTCCTGCACCATTACCTTCTGATGCCTGAAGTTTCACTGCGCCACCAGGAAAAAACAGACGACTGTGAGCACTTATGAAGCTACTATTATTATCTGCTATTTGCACCGTGGCTCTACTGCCAGATGAATCCTCTTGTGCTATGTGCAAGTAAAAAACCACCCCGCTGCAGTTTTCAGGTGTGCTGAAGAAGTTTAGCTGAGTCTGTGGTTCCCATTAGCATTGCCCAAAGCAACACACATATTCCCAGGCTTAGGCAAGAGAGCCACTGCAGTCTATCATGTTCACCCACCCCTGCATGCAGAGGAGACAGTGCAGTGCTCTCAGCATCTACACAGCTCACAGTGCATCCCCTCCATGTAGGATTGTTTCCTCCCAGAAACACTTAGCACTCTTTCATGCATTGGTCATTGTAACTCAGCAGAGTGCCAAAACCTGCAGGAGGAGTTTGGAAATGAGGTGCAACTCATTCTGTGCCTTCTCTTTGGTGTTTAAAACATGCCCCACCCCCGTCCCTCCTTTTTTTTTTTTTCTCAGGAGCTGCATTTCTCATTCCCAAGAAGACAGGAGATCCTATGATCTGATCACTTCCTGAGGCAGTGAACTCCTCAGCCTAGCCAGGGCATGCTGCTGCCTGCTCTTATGTTTTGGGTGGTTGCAAAACTGGGTGGAGGAAGATCAGGTAAAATGCCTAATGATACACTGGTTCTCCCACTAGCAAGCATCTCAGTGCTGACATAAAAATGGAGGGAGGAAAAAAAAATTTTAAATACTGAAATAAAATAGCTGCAAGCAATACGTCTTTCTTTATAAAGAAGACGTATTGCTTTTCTAAAAAATTGCTACTTAAGTTTTAAAACCAAAGAAAATTCTGTGCCACGAACACAAACGAGAAGGACACTTGTTCGAGCAATGGGCAAACAATGATCTAACTGTGATTGGGTATGGACACCCAGGGATCTAACCTAGATTGGTAACAGAGCTGCAGAGTCTGTGCCTGGTGGGAATTACAGTGTCCCTTTGCTATCTTTGAGATTATATTGATGTAATTCTGCTTGTCTTTCCTTTTAGTAACTACTGCAGAGCTCTCCTTGGAGCACGCACACACTGATTCACACTCACACTTTTCTACAATTCCACAGGATGGTGGCTTCCTGTAATTCCACGACTCTAGAAGTAACCTCAGTTACAGCTCTAAATGGTGTGACTCAGACTAATCTTTAGTTTTTTTGTCAGTAGAAACCATTACATTTTTACATAATTCACCACAGAAGGTTTATGCAAAAGAAGGACAGCAAACTCCAAATAACTTATTCAATTTACCTAAATAGACACCATGAGCAGGTAGCTGCTTATGATAAGTGCTGCATGCCAAAACACTACCTTGCCAACAAGTATGTGCCCACCCGAGACTGAAAAAGATCTAATGCATGCCTGCAAATGTGTCTTGGAGCCATAGAACTAAGACTGCTTTTTGTGCCTCTGCCACTTAATCTTGTTTGTTCTGTAAGGTAAAATCAACCAACAAATTTCTATCTTGCAAAGACATGATGCGCAGCAGAGTGATGACATTGCTTACTCAGTAAATCACTTCTGCTTCATTCTGTCCTCGCCCTGCTCTCTGCTGTAGCTTTTGTGAGGTATTGAAATGAACTGCTTACCAAAGCAGTCTGTCTGGTGGGAATCATCTGCAGGGATTTTCAAATTAAGGTAGCAATGAATTACAGTACAATTACAATCTTTTACAACTAGAGAGACTGATCAGAAACGAACCACACAATCTAATGCAGCTTTCTTATCTATTCAGGCTCAAAATGTCCTACATTCTCTTCCCTTCAGGCAGTGACTTCTCTTAAAAAATTCACAATTGATATTTTACTGTCCATAGTATGATGAAAACAAAAACTAATATTTTTCTCTCTCAAACTTGTTTTCAAACAAGGGTTGGTGGGTTGACCCTGACTGCATGCCAGGTGGTGCCCACTAAAGCTCTGTCAGTCCCCTCCACAACTGGACAGGGGAGAGAAAATATATCAAAAGTCTCATGAACTGGGGTAAAGGCACAGAGAGATCATTCACCAGTTACCATCATGGGCAAAACAGAGTCAAATTGGGGAAATGATTTTATTACCAATCAAATTAGGGTAGCATAATGAGAAATAAAAGCTAAATCTTAAAAATACCCCCCATCTTCTCTTCTTCCTAAGTTAAACTTTTCTCCTGAATTCTCTCCCTCCTCTTCTCCAGTGGCAAGGGGAGGAGGGGGATGAGGAATGGTCCTCCTACTATCAAAACCTGGCCACAGAAGTCCAGAGGGCCTCAAAACACATCCCATGGGTTAGGTGCAGAATCAAGTAGAGCTGGAGAGCTGGCTCATGAGGGACAATACAGGTGTTATTGTCTGAAGCCTATTGCTACTTTCTGCTGTCTCCATCCTACCTGCTAGTAGGGATTGAAGTATTTGTTTGTCAAAGTGAGAAGCAGATACCTCAAGCCTTCAGTCTAACCCCAGCTGGCAGTGTAGTAGGCTCAGCTCCTCCTCACAGTGGAGGTCACTGCCCATTTTTGCTGCTTTCTATGGAGACCCTGGCATCTGACACTTGGCTTCTGACACCTCTGGACACTCTAGTCCAAGATCAACACTGAAAAACTGAGGGAATGTGACTTCCAAATAAGAACAAATTTAGAAGTGCAGCATGGAATATAGTAGCAGGTCCTAAAGGATAGTCTCTGCTCTGGTTTTAAAAGAACTTAACCAAACAAACTATGCAATCTGTATATGCAGCACATAGCTGTTCAATCAGTCTATGAGGTGTTGGACTACAGTGTGCTGTGGGTGTGCTGGGCTAGTTCCCAGTTGGAAAAGAGAAAAAATACTGATTCTGCCCCAACCTGCTCACATGGTTACCCACAGGAGTTTTGGCAGGTAAGTCTGTGCCCCAGAAGCACAAGGCTATGGCAGAAAGCACAACGTCCTCCTTTGTGAAAGCCACATAGAGCAGACAATGGTCCTGGGACAGCAGCTGAGATGACCACACTGACTGTAGCCTGCATGTACCATAACAGCAAGAAAAGAGGAGAAGTAGGTTCTTTAGCTGTTTGTTGACTCTTTTTAAAAAAAAAATTTTTAAAATTTTAACATGTTAAATAATTACAGAGGGAGCACTCAGAAATGTCTAAAGAGCAGCAGGTGAAGAATGTGGAGCTTCTTACACCTTCCTTCATGACAAATCAAAATATGTTCACCTTCCTGCTCTGGTCAGCAGCAGCCCTTCCAATTTAAACCCCACAGTCCTCAGGAAAGAGAAAGGAGTCGCACTGCTAATGCTGAGTCAGGACAGGACCCCTCAGTCTGTCAGTTCCAAGCAGCAAGGCATTCCCCCCTGCACACCTAGAGACAGCAATATCTTTAAAAAGGGACAGCAGAGTATTTCTGTGCTTAGCCAAGCAACAGAACACATGCAAACTATGAACTGATACTGGGAAAATGCGGGGAGGAAGCATGCATAAGAAAAAACTCTCAGAACTAACTTTCTTGAAAAGAAGTGCATCTTCATCAAACACTGTTCTCCAACAGGATAGTTGTCAAAAGAGTAAAGAAACTCAGGAACTCCTGGTATTACCAAGTACCACATACCAAGGTAGGTGCATCTCCATGTCAAAGAACATCTCACATCGTTCATTCCCCCCTGCTGTGCTTTTTAACTCATTCCTAAAAATAAATTTGTAACAAAGCAATTTTGCAACATGAGTGGTAGGTTTGTTTTGCAGTTCTCTGGAAGCATTTACAGTTTTTCTTCTCCACCTGGTAAGGGCAAGTGTCTTTCCAACTGCTCTTTTCTTCTGCGGTCCCAGGGTACCAGCCCCATCAAAAATGTGCACCACAAAGATAACACAGCAGAAACAGGGCTAGGTGACAGATTTCTTCAGAAACCGACAGATTTTGTTGCTGGAAATTAAGCTGTTTGTAGGAGATTTCTATCTGTCTCCTATAAGACGCTGCTTTGGCCATGTGAGAAAGAATGATAGCTTTGGCTGACTCAACAGACACTGGGGCACCTCCAGGGATGCAGGCATTGAGGGGGGCACTTGCCAACCAGCAGAGGAAAGGGTTTTTTCCTAGATAAAGTTGGCAGACCAGTGTTGGGAAATGGCCTGTTCCAGGGGAGGAAAGACATGATGACAAGACCTAGCAAACAGGGCAGGAGTTCTGGGAATGTGCATTTATATGGCGACCACATACTAAATATATATTTACAGCTGTATTGCAGAAAGATAAACCTAAACTATTATCTGTGTAGACAGGTGAGGCAGTCAGATCACACTGTGCTTGCTGCTTTGCTATCACTGTGATGATTATACTATCAGCCCAGTGGGAAAGAGGGAAGATTTAAAGAATCATTGGCCTGGTCCTAATCTAAAATCTGTCTTTATATTTTGTGGTGGTTTCAGGTCCCCTAGGAGCAGAGTACTCTGTGAAACTGTTAACATTTATGACAAAATGAGAAGACAGTTTTAACAAAATTTTAGCAGTTAAATCAGAATGCTTATGGGAGTCTGCCCTCATCATCTGCACAAAAAAAAGAAACTGCATTTTTTTTTCAGTTCTCCCAGGATGTGGCTAGAGAGAAGGTAGCTTCTTTTTAAAGTTGAGAA
>VWYI01048739.1:53086-116762 GCA_013399455.1 Anthoscopus minutus | reverse complement strand
AGCTTCTTTTTAAAGTTGAGAAAAAGGGAATGTCCTGGGTAAGAACAAATGAGGAAAGGTTACACTACAGTCTGGTTTGTGCTGACCAGAATTATGGACCAACAGCCCACTGACTTTTACTGGTGTGCCTGGGTGCTTAGTCAAAGCCTACTGTTCCAAAAGCTTTTGTGGGCAGATGTGCTGGACTGTTTCCAGGCTGGGAAATGAGTAACAACCACAGAGTAGCCTCCTTAAGAGCCCGTCCAACAGAGACAGCATTCCTTCCTCTTTTGGGAGGGGACACTGAAAATTCTGGTCACACACCAACCTTACAGTGTACTGAAGCAAAGAACAAGTGAGAAATATGTTTTCCTGGCTAAGAAAGTTTGCTTAAACTTTTGTGTCTATAGGCACATGTTTATAGGGTATCGCTGAGAGAGAATGTGGGTTCTGCAGGCTGCACTTTCTGGGAGGTTGACATGTGCAGGAACATGGCAAAGGAGCACCACAGCTCACGAGAATTTGCAATTGTTTCTATCTGATTTCTGATACCCAAGCTGCTCTTTGGTGTTTGCGGATTGGTTAGATTTCATTGCAGCTGTTCCTCTGCTTCTTTTTTTTTATTAATTAATCACCTCTTAAGTATTTTTGTTGTTTTTTTTCCACTGATGGACATATTTTTCCACATCTGGACAGCTCTGCAGGGGGAAGGGAGGAGCAGCACCAACTTCACTGGGCAACGTGCAATATGTGATGGTGCAGTATTAAGAAAACAAAAGTTGGGTTATCTATATGGAATCAAACCTTCTGAAAGAGAGAAGGAATCAATTATGCCTGCAAAAATCCCAATATATACTGTCACAAAAAGTTTGTCAGAACACCTAAATATTATCTCAGACGTGACTCCTGTCTTAGTTTGTCTTGATGGTATTCAATAGAATTTAAGTTATATAAATTCCATGGATTACCAAAAGTCCAGGATCTTCCTGTATTTAAATTGGTGCAGAAACTATATGGTTTCTTTAGAATTATCTTTGATTGCAAAATAATCAGTGTTCTGTACAGTGAAAAACAGATCATTAAACACAAATGAAATGTGACCAATGACTGAAAGCTCTCATTTCACTGTTGTTCCATGTAGAGACCTACAATGGAATTAATGGCTCTTATTTTGATTTCACGGAGTTAATGAGATATGTTGTTAAGTCACTGCAAAATGAGTCCTTGAAACTCACAGCAAAGCAGTCTGGAAAAGGATCTGGCACCCAACATCCTAAATGGCCAATGTAACACAAGGGCAACCTGTATGAACTATTTGTATTAATAGCTGACTAGAAGAACAAGCTTTGTAAGTCTGTGCTGAGTTATTAAAAATATTTTGCTACGTTTCTGGGATTGAATTAATCAGTCTCTTGGTCTGTGAAGGATACATAGTGATATGGTACTCAAAAAGGGACTTGAAAAAGAAGGTGCTGAGTATGGATTTGATCACTCTTAACTCTAAATGTAGTATTTTTGAAGTGTTCTATAAGCATTTAAAAGACAGGACTTAAGTGAGTTACCTTGAAATCCTAGAGAGACACTTTTTCAATTCACAGCTGATGAACTCAGCCCTACTGTTATTTTGCAAGAAGTGGCAAAGAAAATGAATGTAATTAGGCTATTGTTTCTTCGTCTTTCAACATTTCCAAAGTGCTTTCAAGTAATGCCAAGGTTAGTGATGAAGAGGGAGACCTGTTCCTACAGAAAGATTGTTGTTTTAAGACATTTGTAAAACACTTCTCTGTTACCTCCTAGAACACATCCAGATACCTCCCCAGAAGGCTCTGTCTCCTCACTGAATCTATTTCAGATGAAAAGAACATCTCCATTCTCTCCACAAGTAGACCTTCCTCTGTCATTCCAATATCTTGGTCTTCTCTGCTTTCCAACAGTCCAGACCTACCACCTCCAGCATGGGCTGTCCCACCCTAAATAATATTCAGGCCAGCAACTGCTTAAAGCCAGACATTCCTGCGTGAAGAACTGCTAGGAACAAAGCTGTTCATAAGCTGGGGTCTATTCAGGTGACTTCCTTCAGGCTTCTGTCTGTGTTGGCATCTCCAAGGCCCTTAACATTGTATGTATGTTCCTCACAGAACTTTATGGCCTTTACCCATGTGATAGCCTTATAAGGTGGTTAAGCATAAAACCCATTTCAAAGACAGAGAGCTGAGGCAAACTGAAATTTAATTGTCCTGTCAAAAATCTGTGTCCAAGTTGGGATAAGAAATGATATGCAACTTCATGAATCCAAGGTTGTGAGTTCAATCCCTGTAGGGGCCATTTACTTAAGAGTTAGACTTAATGATCCTTATGGGTGCCTCCCAACTCAGGTTATTCTGTGAATCTGTGAGTTGTGGTTCAGTGCCCTACCCATGAGGTCTGTTTGATGTAGGCAGAAAGAGGTCTGACCTCATTCTGTATCAGTGAAAACAGTATAGTTGAAATAACAGTAAACACACTCCAGCAGGAGGAATTTTCTTTGGAGTCCTTTGACCTACTGCAGGTTTTCTTTTCGCTTTTTGAAGCTGCTCTCTAAACCTTCAAGTCCAAAGTCCTTCATCTTAATTACCAATGGTACACCTGTATCTTTCAAGATAAGTAGTTTATAGACATAAAAGCTATTGGTACACCTCTTAATAACACTTCATTGCTTGTACCTTTGATATTTTGGCAGCACACTTTCAAGATCTAAAAATACAGAGTGATGTGCAGAGACATACAGTACAAATATACAAAGATGTGCTGTCCTAGAAACACCAACAGCTGAAAATGTTCTGACCTAGCCTAAACACGAGATGTACCTTGCACAGATGCAGTCACACCCTTGCTTTCCCTCTGCTTCCCTTAGGAAAGTATGTCAGGCAAACATCAGGGTAGGTTCGGCCTGACACAGCTGGACAGAAGTGACAGAGAATGTGAACCTACAAAGTGAGTTTCAAGAGCATTCATTCTTCTAGCTCCTCCCCACTGTCACACCTCCTGAGTTTGCATAGGACCAGACTGCAGCAACTGACCTAAACTGTAGGAGAAAATACTTGGATTTTCTCCCTCATGGAAGTTTTTCAGTTGCTTTAACTATTGTAGTTGTTTTGCACCTGTGAACTCCAGAATAAAACCAGAATCCATGACGATCAGAATCTATGATAGGGTGCTTAACTCCTAGCAACATGGGCAGATACAAAAGTGAGGTGGAAAATTCAATACCAATATTCTTAAACACTCCTGTTCTCCTATACTTATGCCTTTAATTGATAAAAATACAAAAATGGAGTTTTAATCCTATTCAGCAGCAATGGAGTATGTGGGAAATCCATTTTTAAAATACTTCTATCCAGCCAAGTCTATGAAGCAAAAGCCTGAAGACACAACCAGTGAGTCAACTATGGACAAAAACAGAACCCTAAACTCTCACTGAAAAATGAAAAAATCAGATTATTTCAAAGTCAGTCTTTCAGAGGATTGCAATGCTTCTTTTTGTATGTTTGGGATTTAGGACTATCATAACATTACTAAGCACCTAAGCTGAACTCCTTTCTGCACTACACTGTTTGCATTCCACTAGGAAAAAAAATCACTCTGGCTAAAATTTTCTCGCATTTTTCTTTAAGAAAAGTAATTTTGGGCACAGATGTGAAAAACTGTTACCAAGTTTTCTCTGGTGCTGATGAACTATGATAACTATTTACACGCTCATTCTATACCTAGTAATTTTAGTGTAAAACTGTAAAAACAAGGAGGTTTTTGCCAGTGTATTTTACCTCTTGTTAACTGTGCTTAGACAACCATGTGCTCAGTTACTACAATTCAGTTGCAGCAGATAATTGAAAGCACAGTAACAACTCCCTCATGCCTGTGTCCTCCAAGGCTTAGCCTGCAGGTAAACTTATTTGGGAGCATTATATATTCTCTTAAAAAGGCAGGAAAAAGAAAAAAAACCATGGAATAAGCACCTTGGTTCCATGATACACTTTTTTCTTCTGGTAACTGAACACCTTTAAAAGCACTTTTTCAAAAATTAACCTAACAGTCATTTAAGACCACTTATCTGTTTCTTTAAAAAGAAGACAGAACTCATCCTCTTCAGCCGGTATGTCTGAAAGGTGGCAAGGTATCTATAAAATTACTAAATCATTGTAATTAGAAGCACAATTTTCACAAATGTTTCAGACTAGAAAATGTCTTTAACTTCCTAAACTGCCTGAAAGCTTGTAGCGACTAATGCCTTTGTTCTCACTTGCAATTTTACCTCACCAGCTGAGAAAGGAGAGGGAATGCACTATCTATAAATATTCACTTCCTTTGGGGAGGTGAATGTGATTACTAGCAATGGGCATTCTCTGTGGCTCTTCTCTGCTCTAAGCTCCTGTACCCATGCACCCCACAGTGAGGTCCAGACCTCTCCTGCTGGAGCTATCCCATCCCTCTGTCCATCCCAGAAGTAGGTGCTGCCTCCAATGCCTTGCTGCCTACCCTGCTGTGCTGCTCTGGCTGGCTCCATGGCCATGCCATTTACCTGGACTCGTGAATGATGCAGCTAAAATAGTCTCTCCTCCACTACTTAAAGACATGATTTCATTGCTCTCATTCAGTTGGGAAAATGAAGACCAGGAAAGGCAGGAGCCTTTCCAGCCAGCTTTGGCACTAGAAAGTTCAAAATGTGGCACCTGCTCTGAGCAGCTACTCTGCTCTAGGAAGCCACTGAGAAGGAATTTAAGACAGTGGTTGGCATCTCTGCTGGATATTGTTTCAAATACACTCCTTTACAGGGGGACAGAAAATCCCAGGACTGACTCTAAAGCTCAGAAATACACAGGCTACAGTTGAGACTGCAGCAGGAACTGTACCAATGCTGTATTAGGTACCATTATGTTTATTACAAACTCTATAATCCACTGCCCTGAATAACAGAAATGGGTCCCTCCAAAATACAGAAAAAATGCAAGGGCATGAAAACACTAAGAATTTAACAAGCCCCAATAGTAAAACCTTCCTTCTGATGTTTTGCAGCCTAGCTGCTCCTCAGCCTCTTCCCCTGACCATTTCCTAACTGGGAAGGAGAACAAATCAATCTTGCACCCACACAGTCCTCATTTACCAGATTTGAACATGAAGGAGACTCATTCAGTGCAAAGTCCAAGCCACAGTAATATTAAAAAAAAAAAAAAAGAAAAAGGTAGGGATAGGGGAAGATGAGGAATAACACTTTTTTTTCAGTATGGTGCTTACTTATCCTAAAACCTGCTGGTTAGCAGTACTGGAAGTGTTTTATAATGAGGTTCTCTGGCTCTCAGGACCATGTGCATGAGCACAACCTGTGCTAATCTTTTCAGTTATTATCAGTCTTTTTGGCAGAAAACTTCTTGTTGCATAAACTCACGCGTACTTTGAGGTTTGGGCTTAGTCCTGTCAAAATTCCAAAGTAAACTTGAGATAATTCCCTTTTCATTTCTAAAAAACTGCTTACCATTGAACCAAGCCTTGCTTTTCAGAGTCTACTTTACTCATCCAGATGCTTTTCTAGAAAGCTTTTCAATGCAAATCATTTGAGTTTTCAGATGTGACCAAAACCTGAAGTCAGGCCAGCTCCAGACTGATTTAGAAATTGTGGAAATATTTTACATGACTCCAAGAAATAATATTTGTGCAGCTTTACAGACCCATAAGCATATGCATGCACACCTAGGTGGTGTTAGGATCCCCTGTGATAAATTCTGGGGAAGGCAATGAGGTCTATTAAAGCGATGGCTTGCTCTGTGGTTTCCAAGTGAGGGCAGACACTGTGCATATTGCATCAGCCTTTTTTTTCTTCGTGGCAATAAATCCCTCAGTGTGGAGCCACTCCCTTCAGCCCTTCCCTCTTGTCGCCAGATTTCTTAGTCACAACTCACCTGGCTCCCCAAACCATTTCTTTGTACTATTTATTGACAAAACTAGAAGGAAAGCCAGACCCAGCTTATTTCTTTACCTCCCCAGGGACCTCATTAAGCATACCCAAACAGTGACAACTCCGCAGGGCTCCTGATCAATGGACACTGTCATCTGGAGATTTTAATCACATTAACACCACAGCAGAGGAAAATCCATCTGACTCTCCCTTGCTAAAGTGGCAAACTCAACAATTCTGCCAATTGCTGCAACTACTACTTGTAAGGCTTATTTGTATGTGTGTGGATAAAAATCAATCTACCACAGCTACTGCCTTCTCCTCACGGAGCCTGAATAAATGTAGTTTGATTCTCCAGATCTGTCTTCTTTATGATTGGGAATATCTATATTCAGACAATCCCAAGAGCAGAGCACAAAAAAAAAAAAAAGAATGAAGAAGTGAAGCTTTGTGAGCTGATGGAAGAACTTGTGCTGCTTAAAAAGCACAGTAGGAAAAAAAAAAAAGCTAGGTCTAGACCCCTCCCTGTAGTCTGTGCAACAGAGGAGAAGGTAACTGGTGAAAGTGAAAAGAGTTATGCTTGCATGGAGAGCCTTACCCAGAGCACTTGGCAGCTCTGCAAGGCCCACAGGGTTGTGGCAGAGACAAGCAGGGAGCAATGGTCAGGCTGAAGGGCAGCTGCACTCAATCATCACCCGAGGAACACCAGAGGGACACTTGTACCCACACGCTGCCAAAAATCACTTAACTGTTTTCTTACAGAGAATGACAAATAATTTTCCAGCTCTACCCACACATCCCTGTATCTCCTCTGATTTCCAAAGAGTCAGTTTGGAATTGACTTGATTAGCTTTACAAGCTAATCAATACTAATTACCTATCACCTGGTTTTACCCTCTTCAGTGCGCTGCTACCTGACATTGCTTCCTGGTGATCTGGCACAGGAAAGTAGGAACTTGCAGGAACAATATTTCTGGATGAAAGCTGTTACATCTCAAGCAATACTATCACTAAATAATAACTGGAGCTTGTAGCTGAAATTCCCTGGCACCCTGTGAAGGCTGCATACTCAGTGAGATATTTTTCTTTCAAGAAGTATTTCCTAGTTCTTAGGACATTTATTTCAACAAGTTTGGACTGGGGCTGAACTACTAAAAAGGAAGAAAAAATCGATTCTCAACTTAAGCCTTGTGTTTGGTGCAAAATCTCATTGGAATTAAGGAATCCATCTGAGGATTTCTAAAGTAGCCCATGAGGATTCACAAGCACAGTGTGCCTCTTAAGCAATCCTTAATGAATGCCTCAGGGGCATTTGCACTTGTTCCTGTATTCTTGCTGAAATTATTCTCAGCATCCAAAATCATCTCAAGGCAATCTTAGAGTAAGTATAGAATTGCAGTGATTTAAATGATAATCCAAAAAAGTGGCATTATCTAGTTCTGCAGGATAAATTAAAGGTACTTACAGGATCAAAAGTATCAAGTTGGCAGAGTAACTGCCATGTTAGCACAGAAATGTATCTATTCAGGAGTCTGAAATTGTCCTTTGCAAATAAAGCCAAACGTAATAAAGTTAAAGACTTAGCAAAGAATCAAGCCAAGCAATGAAGCCTGCCATCAGTAAAGCTGTAAAACTGGCAGATAACAAAGTAAAAAAAATATAAGTTACAGGGAAACTCTAGCATTTGATAGAATAAAGGAGGCTTAAAGAAGCTAGAAGTTATAATACAACTGTAATGAGCCGCTCAGATCAATAAATTTAATACCAATTGCTGGCCTAGAGCCACTGATTTTTTTCATTCTGTCCTCAGTGGGGTGATACTCCTGCCAGCACCTAGAAAAGTTCACACCTCAGGGACTCACGTACAGTCGGCAAATTATTTAATTTATTATTTTTTTACACTCAACAGCCTAGGGGAAAGATGCTGAATGGTATGGGCACGAGGAGACACATTTGTTTAGAAGAAGCTGAATTTTTGAGAAAACAATGACTCTGCTGAAGCATGGGCGACACCCGTAGCAGCCAAGCCCTGCGTGCGAGCACGGCTGGGTCTGGCAGTGCTCATTACCAGCTCCCCCACAGACAGCGTTGGATTTGATAGGTCATGCAAGTTAACACCTCTCAGTGCTGCACTCCTGCTGCCTCCAACAAGCACAAGCTGTCGGGGACTTACTCAGAAGAAAATACACGGAGATACCAGCTCCCCAGGGATTTCTGAATGGAGGGAGCCTTTTTACCATGCTCACGAACCAAGTATTGAGGCTGAGTAAAATACAGAAGTGCAGAGAAGGGAGGTTTGATTGATTGCTTTTAAATTAATTCGACCATTTCTCTCTGCTACAGTTCCCTGCTTAAACCACCAGATATGTTCTTTATTCCTCAAATACACACTTCAGTCTGATCCCTGTATAAAACTGAGAGGCAAAGTTTCACCCTCAGGGGCTTTGCTTTGGGTATTATTCATGCTGGGTGGTGGGTGACCTCTGAGGGCTCCTGCGGGCTGGGCCAGAGTGAGCTCACAAGAAAGGTGTCATTCCAGGTGACACACTGAGTGCCAACACACTCCCTGATTGTTAGAGAGGGGAAGGAACAGGCACAAAATGAGCACAACAACAGCTTTCAAATGATGTATTGAATTCACTTTGCTAAGATGTTCATTTTCCAGCAATAAAGACAAGCAAGCAAAATCAGAGAAAAAGAAAAGGATTTAAAGAAAGGAGGCCCAGTTTAGCACTGAGAAAGGAGATTTTCATAATAATTTTTAGACACTCCTATCCATATCTCCGGTAAAGCAGAATCAGCCAGATCCCACAGTGACTCCTCGGTTTACTTTTAATCACACCTGAGTTGGTAAAAACAGTAAAATTAGCTTACATTCAAAATTACGTTGATGGACAAAGGAGTCCACAGGAGTAATAGCAGAGTGAACAAAGGGGTGAGATTTTAGAAGATGGGCACAGCATTTTGTCACATAGCATCAATTACAAATCTGGGAATAAGGATAATTAGAATAAATAAGGAAAATATTGGAGATACATCATCTTGACAGTACTTTACTGTTCTTAGTGTGTATATTTTATCACTTCTACACCATTTTTTTAATGCCAGCTAGCATTTCTTTTGTACTGTATGAATTCACTCTACACAACACTCTTTGTATTTTCCTGTGGGAATTATAATAACTTATGGAAAAGAAACTTTTCTTCTTAAACTGCTAAATCTCATCCAATGGATTTTTGTCTTCTCTCCAATCATTCTGAATTTCTACTGTTCACCCAACATTCAACTTCATCTCCAAAATAAATAAATAATTAAATAGATGTTTAAATCATTAAATAGATAATTAAAAAGATGTTTCTTTATCTGTTACGTAAGAAAATCAGGTAAGTATGTAAAGATGGACATGGCCCTATAGAAACAAACTGTTAAGTAGGTGTATATTAAAGCCTTTTACTGATTTGGCTTCTGAGAAATGTCCTGAGAATATGCATTAATGCTTTACAAATATAGGGAATGTTTCACTTTGAATTACTTTATTTTTAAATTTATAAGTAAGAAGATTATTAATTCACCTTAAATGCTGCTTATTAATTTTAATGTTATTTGGCAAACATTCCTCTTTTCGGAAATTAATTTTCTCTTTGAATGTAGTGTCAGGACCTTATAAAATCTCAGAGTACTTTACAATTTTGATGGGTTGCTCAGCAACATATAAAATTAACCTGTGTTTAAATCTCCATGGCAAGTATCTGTGAATAGCAGTTCTTATGATGGGACATAAATCTCAATCACCTTTCATTGATTTTCCTATTTACTTGCATGATAACTAAAATGTATTTCAGAGTCACAAATCCAAGCAACTGAAATCATTTCTTTAAACATATGTTTTGTCTTTTCTTTTTAATTCAGCTCAGAACTGAGCTCTTCACATAAAGGCATGTCTCAGTTTTCCTTTTCAGGAGCCCTCTGTGGGTGCAAACCCCTCTACATGTGCTGCTGTGCTTCCAGTAGCAAATCAGTCAGCACCAGTTCAGTAAAGGCAAAGTGAGTCACCTTCCTTCCATGAGTCTTTTTGGGTTAGTCTTTCAAATATAAGACCAGTTCTTGTAGGAGTTACTTTGCTTTTGAGGCTCTGGTTAGCTTTGTGGCAAGCAGCTAGCAACCTTTTAGCTACATTGATATTATTTCTACTGCTTAGAGAAAGCACTTATCAGGAAGCAAGCCATTTGGAAACCCTGTACGGACATCTACTCATTTCCACCACAGCTACAAAGCATAGCTGGGCTTGGATTAGAATCTAAGTGATCTTGTGGGATGATAGGAACATTATAGTGGTGTGGTTTGGCTAGATGAAGAGAAATTCCTCCTGTCACTGCATCATGGACAAGCTCAGCCTCTGCCTACAAATGATTGCATCACATCAGATGTTTTAGCTTCTTTGCCTCCTGCATTGATGTGACAGTACTCCCTAGGAAAGACAGCCTTTTACTATTATTAGTTAGAGCCTTGACCCTGAAACTTCTGCTGTCAGCCCCTTAAGGATGCACAGAACAGCGCCATGCTGCTGTCCTCTGTGAAGACGAGGCGATCAAACATCCTTGAAAGAAAAGCTACCCATACACAGACTCGGAGCCTATAAAAGGAATTACAAAAATCCATCTGAAATACAATGAAAACACGAATCGATGAATTTGTATCCTTCCATGAGTCCTGGCCTCAGCTTTACTGATTTCTACAGATTTCTAGATTCCAACATGACACTTCTGATAGACTCCAAGTAAAACATTCAATGAATGGTCCCAACTTTATGTTCAAAGTGTCATGAATATAAAATTGGCAATTCAGGTTTGAGGTGTTTTGCATATTTTTAACCCCAAGACATATTCAGAAATACAGGACTGATTGTCACTTTGATTGTGTAGGTGAAACAGCAATGATTTCCTTGGGGTGTCACTGGACTGAAAAAAGACCTTTTGTGTAGCTTCCTAACAGCAGGTTCCTGTTAGCACAGAGCAACACAGGACTGCTCCCCCAAGATCTCAGTACATAAGCAGGCTGGGTAAACACACTTAATTAAAGTGTGGAAAACAAAACAGAACCAATCTGCAATGGCTAAAACAGGTCTACAAACCTGCTAGGGACCAAAAAACCAAAGCAGCCCAGCAATCTCAGTATCTCAAACTGATATCTCAGCAAAAGATTTCAGGAGATGATACTTTCACAGTGGTTTCCAAGTGAAAAGCAAGATTTACTGTCATTGCTCCTACTAAAGTTTTCAGTGACAAAATGTTCAAAACTAGTCAATGCTTTCAAAGAGAAATAAAGCTGCTTTTTTTTCTCAGAAATCCTGCTGGCTGCCAGTGTTGACACAAAACTTGCTCTTGACCGGGCTCCTGAATGCTCAGCAAAGCAAGCTCAGCAGGGTGGAGTAATTGTTTTGTTTATTTATAAGTGTGGCAAGTTTCCTACTGTTGCAGCTACCACATTTAAATGATCTTGGCAAGTGCGAGGGCATACAGGATACATTCTGAAGAAGGACCATGTGATTGCCTGGCAGGCAATTTCCTTTTCTTTTAAAGCCCAAAACACATCTTTTCAGCCTCTACTAAGTGTTACTATTTCTGAGGATATTTGAAGCAGGTAAAATGGTAGGAGTGCTAAAAGAGAGATAAACAAGAAGTCCAGAAAAAAGCCTCACACTGACCTTGAGGCAGAATACTGAGGGCTCTTGAGGCAGATTTTTCTTCCTCAGTACAACTACTCACAGCAAAAAAATATTTACTCAGAATTTCTGCAAGGTACTGTAAAAGTCAGAGCATTTTAGCATCCCGGAAAGCCAAAGAGAAAGTCTTTTGAAATTCAAGGAGCATTTTCCTGGATCCATAGTAAGTGTACAGCCCTCTAAACATACCTGAATTGACCTTTTCAGGAAGCCACAATGCCTTTAAGACCAAACATATATAAATGCAACACCTAGTTATGATAGGAGCCAGAAAAAAAACAAATCCAAGTTACTTGGAAAGTTTACAGCATTTCAAGGACTGCTTCCTGAAAGTCAGTGAGGCTGTGACCAATGGACCCAGAAAAGACACTGGTGCTGCAGCACCAGGTAATGGATGTTCCAATGAACACTTGTTTAAGTCTTTGTCTCGCGTTTTAATGAATTCTTTGCCACTTCTCCTGTTTTACAAAGAAGTCCAGGGATTTTGTATGGGATTGCATGTTGCTATGGAAGTTACAAAGGTTTCATGCTCTGCCTTACTGCAAACATTTGGGGCTGGTTTTCCCCCTTCCCTATTTCACTCTTCTGCACACTACTCAGCACCTCAGAAGAGCAAAGTGCAGTCATATAATTTTCATAATCAACTGATGCCCACAGCAAATCCAGCAGGTTAAATGCACAGTGCTTCTGTGCAGGCCAAATGTCTCACACACCCCCTTCCACCCTGCTGTCTCTTTTTCTATCATACAGAGGAAAGGGTGAGTTCTGCTCTGCTTGGGGAACCCTTGTCACTGAATGGTGCTATATGAGCTGATGGAGCAAGCAGATGGAGGGGTTTTGAATCCCTCTCCTAATTGGCCCTTCTGGCCAATGCTTCTCATCTGTACAAGCAGAGCTCCAGTGTGCCTGCCCTGAGGTGGTCTCTGTGGCAGATTCATCCTGGCAGATTGTAGCTTCAAAACATGAAGTCCACATTTTTATACCACTCAGCATCACTCTGCAGCTCATGTGGGCCATGTGTATTTCATATGATTAGGATGGGAAATTCCAATCAGCAAGTAATAAATCTGTTGATTTCAAAGTCCATCTAGGCAGTGTAGTGTAAGCCCATGCTCTTCATTGATCAGTGGGTTGATCACTTGTGATTCTGGGAAGAAATTATCTAGTGAAATTGCTTTAAAACCCCACACTGTGAATGTTAGTCACATCTCAAAATAATTTGGTTTTTAATTTCACCCTAGAGATCTTACACAAAGGAGAGTTCTAAAATCATGCTTCTCCACCTCAGACTGAGAATTAAACTACAAATGCTTTGTGTAGGCCAGCTAGTTCCTAGTGTCCATATTCATTAAGAAAATGCTATCAGAACTGGGATCCTGCTGGCTACAAACAACTTTACAAACTGATCCAAAACCAAAATGCCATCTAGGAACCAATTCAACAGCTGCTGAGATTCAGCCATGTCTGGAACAAACAATGACAATTGCTTACAGGACCTTAAAGCAAAATGATGTTAGACACACAGCCAGAAACACAGCACCAAGTGCAATCAAATGAAAATTGCAAATTTCCACAGTGTTAGAACTTGCTCTCAAATTTATCCAGACCACTAAAAGTTTTGTCTGCTCTGACATATTCTTTGATGCGTTGATGAACTATTAAAACCAAGCCAAATTAAAGTTATTTTGTTAGCATGTCCTAGCTATTAGAAATATAATTTATTTTCCCCTGACAGAGTTTTGGCAAGTTTCAAGGTGATACAATCCTGGAGAACGAAAGGAAAAGTCATGAAAAAAGCCAGATGCCTCCATTCCTGCTTTATTTCACTCTGTAAAGTCTCTCAGCAAAAACTATTCCCACCCTGTGAAAAGTAATGCACCATTCACACCTGCTCAGTAAGCAAATGTGTTTTATGTAGTTGTGAAGTAATATGATCAGTAATTATTATATTGATATTAAAAGATACAAGTAGCAGTGTTTGATAACAGTTTGTGGACAGTCTATATGTTGTTCAATGAGTTCTAACTTACAGTCCCAATAGTCCCTGATATGAAGGATAGTACCAAAAGTCAGGTGTTTGTAAGGGCTATTTTTATAAACTTTTTTTTATTAATTCATTTATCTTCAGCCTCATTAAAAATTATTAGCCATATAAAGTGAAGTTCAGGTTGGTCAATTTTACTTCTGACTTCAACAACTACCAACAATCTGAACATGACAATCCCCATATCAAATACAGAGTCAACACACAGCTGAGAGATGTGCACCACTAAAAAACAGCCTTTCTCTGTGGAGCCAACTTCTTGCTACAGTCACCAGCAATTTGTGATGGAATAACCAGAAGCCAGCTCTTGATATCAGTTGCAGCTGTCTAATTTACCTGCCATCAAAGCAGTGACTTTTGTTTTACCACACTGCAATGGAGATCAGAGTCCTGACAAAATATTCCATATATACACACCACATAAACATAATACTACTAGTACTTGAGACCAAAACTAACGTCTTAACGTGTTTATTTCCAATCATAGCTTGCACAGTAAATGTATTGCAATGATAAGCACTTTTTCTCATGTCCTCCTTTATTTTCACCTTTGTTCTTCAAGAGGGTTATTGATTTCTCCCCTCTTCAAAAGCTCTATGATCTGGTAAGTCAAAGGGAATAATTTCAATGTTAAGGAGTGCATCAGGACACAACCCTGAATACCAGAAGCAAAGAAATGCCACTGCTGCGTGAGCCTGTTGTTGCACTAGCAGTGCTGCTGGATGTGAAGAACCTCTTCAGGGCCTGATGTGAAAGGCAGGTGGAGTGAAGAAGTGCCTACCTGAAGACGGCGAGGCTCAAAGACCAGAGCACTAGCGGCTTCCTCAGTTCAAATTTTGCTCGTTTGTTCATTAGGTGCCGACCGCCAAATATGAAGGCAGCATACAGAGCTGAAAACAGGAATGATTTCTTCCTGCAAAACAAAACCAAAAAACACCTGTCAAATGTTTAATTAGTATTAGATACACAGCAAAGTCACATATGGACTACTAAGGGCTTGTGTGCTTCCTTGAAAGGAAATTCTTCTGGAGACATTCCTGCATCCCAGCTGAGTTTACAATTTCTGTATGAAACTACATGCCTGCACACACTTAGGGCTGGCTGCAGGCAAAACTGACTCTGGGGAAGTTCTGGAAAAGGACAGAAAAATTTGGCTCCCATTCTCTTTAAGAAGACTGAACTGTGAGGGACAGAGCAGATACTGCAGAGCCCAGACTCACTTCTGTAAGCAAAACACGGCTGGTGCTTGAACCAGCTGATCACATTTTGTGCCTCATTTATCTTTTTCATACAAATTTTTGTTTCCTGCAGGAACCTTCTTACATGACAATTTAGTTTCCCTTTGCTTCCCCTAAAAAGACACTTAAAGATCATGAGCACTGCAATACACCATGATGAGCCTCACAAAATGCAGAAAATCATCCAGGAGAGGTCAATAGCCCAATTAAGCAGCAGGACCACGTTGCTTGGCCTTGCCCTGTGTCATTGCCCTGCCCATGAGCGCTGGCTCAGGAAATCCAGCGCATCTGCTGAAAAGTCAAGCAGGGCTCTCTTAAGGAACTTCAATTATACTCTTCAAATTGCAAATTTTATTTTAAAAACTCCCTGATAGTAGTCCAGCTCAGCAATAATTACCAAATACTTGAACTCTGCTACTATAACTCATTGCAAATCAACCATTAGAGGTCAAAAATAGACTCAGCCTGGGATTCCTTCCTACACAGCACAATATTACAGTGACTAAAGCTTAATGACGTACACCATTAATGGTGCCCTAACTGGAAGGGCACCTATTCAAGAACAGAATTTTCTCTACATAATTTATCATTACATTCACAAATATAGGGTGGACTAGAGTTTTGAACCAGGACATTCTGGTTCCTGTTGTACACCAAGAAAGAATGACAAATACTCTCAAAAAAGGTAACTCCTTCATTAATGTGACAGAAAAGACAGCAGCAAGCTACAAGACCCTTAGCTCCTTCTGACACTGGAATCCTGAGGGCAGCAGTGGCAGACGGGCACTGCCCAGGCTTCCCACTGGGAGAAGGGCTCACCCATATTGAGGTCTTCAGACTTTCCATAGGATTTTCAATGGAATGTTTAAATGGCAGTATGTCGTTTCACCTCAAGATAAAGACAAGCTTGTGCCATGGTGTCACTACTGGTACCAAGTAGATGCCACCTCTGGGCTCTTTCATTGTGATTGGCCAGCTGAGGTTACCATGTGGCAAGGAATCTGTCCAGCAAAGCATGTGCCTGTGTCTCCTCAAGGCAGCTGGTAATGGATCATGAGACCCTTGATGGCCAAGGATCTTCCTGGAAGGTTCAGAAAAACTAAGAAAAGCTGTAGCATATCTGACTGGAAATGTGAAGAAAGCACATGCAACTTTCAATCAAGATAAATTAATTGAATTTTATGTAAGTTTGAAAGCTAAGTAAAAACTAACTCCAGAGAGACAGATGCATATCAGTACGCCATTTTCTACTCACTGAGAAACTCTACTTCTACTGATGTATTTATAGCTCTGTGTTGTAAAATACAGGTAACTGCATGAAAATACACCAGATGCTCTGAAAAGGGAGGATCCAGTGCCTGTAACCCACTGGATGAGCTTTAGCATCCATGCTGGCAAAGGCCCCAGGAAGACCAGGATGACCACAGAGCCAGCACCCTCTCACCTTGTGCACTGAGATAGTCTAATTGCCATGGCAATGGTTACCATGAGCAGGTTTTGAAAATCACAAAGCCTTGACCCTTATTCATATAATACAGAAAAAAGGCATTTACTTTTACTTCACTGATCAGGGAAGGGACAGAATCACCAATTTGAAAGCATGACTGCACTTTAACTTGGCTGGAGATCAGTAAATATTTGTTAACCAGTTTGGGTAATGATGAACCACCTCAAGCTTGCTCATACTGAACTACCTAACTGTTTACACAAGACTTATGGGTTTAAAGGTAGAAGCAGGCTCTTAGTGTGAGTCTGGACAGCATTCCCATCTTCTTCCCTGTGCAGCCTTTTCAGCAGTAGTGTGAAGTGCAGCCCACTGCCACCTTGGGCATGGGTGAGGTCTGTCTTGCACTGATCCATGCATGGATTTCCAATGCAACTGGGAGCAGTGCAGGAAGACATCCCAAGTACTGCGAGGGAAAAGACTGAAACACAGTGCTGCCATGCAGCTGCCAACACAGCACAGGCCATGCAGGCTGGCACAGGAGGATGTCAGGATTCAAGAGCTATGTCTAGAAATGCCTTGCAGGAAGGCAAGCTGGAAACATTTCAGCTCTAGATCAAATACAGCTGAGATTTCAAAGTAGTGGTTCGACTTCAGTTCCAGTTCAAGACAAAAAAAGCAGTCTGAATGAGTTAGCAGTTCAGGTCTATGTTCTGTCTTCGCTTCTTCCTAAGCCAGATGTATTTACATCAAGTAACATTTCATTTTGCTTCTTATTACTGAAACTATCTTTTGTTAATTCAATCAATAGTTACATTACAGTAATTAGAACAGATAAATTCTAGGTCAATTTAGAGCATTGTAACGAGTATAGCATTATTTACAATGATGGTAAATGGTACTCCTAGAGTATGCAGCTTTGTATCAGCAGTGGCAGCTTGGTATCAGCAGTGGCAGGCATAGCAAGATTTGACTGCACACATTATGTGAACTGCAGAGAGCAGCTGTAAGCAGGTTTCAGACAAGGAGGGACACTGTAGTATTATCTCCCATCAGAGCAAAGCAAAATACTGAATAATGATTAGGCTGATCTTGAAATCATCCACTGTTTTAATGCCTGCTACTTTTTTCACTCAAAGGACTTTGAATTTTCACCATTCTTTCAGCCTAAGAATTGTTAAAAGAACTGGGCAGGCCAGGTGATAAAGTTACAAAGGCGTTGCACAAGTATGTACTCTTAAGATTACCTGATAAACTCCATTAGACTGGTATTAACCAGTTTCCTACCAGTATTTTTATGATGGATTTTCCCAAAGGTTCATACTACTGGTCCTGGGCTAGTGACACAAACCAATGGCAATCTGACAGAATTCAATTAGGCCTGATACGATTTTGGCCAAAGGAGAGTAACATTGAACAAGCATTTTGAAAGACAGAGGTTTGGACTTGTTCTGGCACAATGTAACTTCTCAATACTATTACCTGAAGAGAAACCAAATAGAGCAGAATGATGACAAAAAAATTAATCTTAAAACTGAAAAAGTAAAATCCCTCAAAAGAATTCAGTAACAGACTTGCATGCAATAACTTAAATGTTAGCACATTCGTATGTTTGTCTTCAATTCTGTTCTGCAGGGTAACACAGTAGACATAAAGACAGAGCTGCCAAATCCTCCACATTTTCCTGTCATTTCTGTTTCTCACAGTTGTCTCCCACCTTCCTACATTTTCAGACTTCAGGGACTAAGTACTATCTCTACTGAATACAACTCCATGTTCCTATGACAAAAGTCGTCAGCTCTTTCCCACTTTATAGGTTTCTAGAGAACCTATTAAAAGCTTACTACAAGAGAGGGAGGCAAGAGAGGCTACAGGCCTCTCTTGTGGGACAGATCTTTCAGGACAGCAGCAGAGAGATGGTTGTGTCACGAGGCAAAGGGAGAGGAAGAAGATGGGAGACATGATGGGAGAAAGAGAAGAGAAAGGATGAATAGAAAGCATGTCAGCAAGCGATGAGAGCTGGCAGCCATGAGATGGACATAAAGCTGGGACAGTGTGGAAGGCAAGGAGGCTTGAAGTCCTTTCTATGCTGGAAGCCCTGGAGGGATGCTTCCTGCATCCATGGGCACACCTATAGCAGAGGAAGAGAGACAGGAAAGAGGAAAAAGAAAAGTACAGCTGAGAAGAGGAAAGCAGAAATTGAGAATGAAGTTTCGCTTCATTTCCAGCCAGGAAGTCCCACGCAGGAAAGCCCACTCAGAGTGACAAGATCAGCCACTGAAGCCTCAGGCAGGAAAACACAGCACTGGGAAGGGGCAGCAAATAATGCAAAGAGGAAAGCAGCAGTAAACAAATGGCTAAGGATTAAGAAATCCTGACTTCCTCAGAAGCACTTATTTATAAAATGCTGAAAATATTAGAATTAGCACAGTATTCTAAAATTAGGGGCCAAAGCCTGAGGGGGAGCCTCATGTGCAGCAGTGTGAGAAATCCCCCCATTTCTGATGCAAAGTGAAATAGCCCTGAATATTGCAGTATTGCTGAGGGAGGTGCTTTTGAGCCCAGATGCACTGTTGCCATTTTTTCCCTTGAAAACAGCAGACTGAGTCATTATTGTACAGTTCTCTGATGTTAATGAGTAAACTGAAACAGATATATATATGTGTGTGTGTTATAAAATGGACTATTTCCATAGGATTTTCCTTAATCATTATGGAAAGTCCTTATAGAAATGCCCAAAGGACAACTTTTGTTTAACTATCTTTTATCATGTAATACAAGATTATCTGCATAACAGCATTTAGTAGGGGAACAGTAAAGTGGTGTTAGCCCCCTCTTTCTACATTCCCTAGGATTTTTAAAGCTTTTTAAAATCAAGACATATTTAATTTGCACATTCAAAATTCATTTTTAAATTCACTGTCACTTCTTCATCTGTTGTAGAGGGATCACAACAGGTTAAAACAAACCCCACTGCAGCTGCCAGAGCAAAGTGTTGCTGGAAAGTAAACAGGCAGTTTCAGGTTCCTGACATTTTTCTCTTGGCCTTCTACATCACCATTTTATGGATGTAAAAAAAAAAGATTTACTGAAAAAAAGAGAAAAGAATGTTTGGCTATATGAAATATAAGGGAATTTTCTTACTGCTTTCTCCCAGCTTTCAACAGAAAATAACAACAATCACTTGTGTTTATAATTCAAACTGCTAACTTGAGAGTCTAGCTCAAGTGCTTTAACCTGAACCCATGTGAATCACATACCATATCCATGTCCACAGATCAGCCAGCAAGGCTGGTAGCCTTGGCAAAGTTACTTTCTCTCTACTGCTTATTTAAAAATCACACATACTGTATAAAAAAGGGTGTGAAAACGCTTCTCAGTCTCTCAGTGTCTCTATCTCAGAAATACTGTCAAAGCAAACCTTTCTCTCTCTTCACTGATATAATGTTGACAGAGCCAGCAAGAAACGATCCGATGTGTGGATATGCCAGATCTGTGTATGAAAATATAACCTGTACTCCTGGCTTAGATCTGAGTTCCTGCAGCTGCTTCCCATTGACCGTAGCAGCCTTCATAACAGAGAGAGAAGGACACACAGCAGAGGAAGACCTGTCTGATACATGCATGCCAACAGAGTCTGATTTATTTATACAGCTCAATATCCCTTGACATTTATATCTAGCACAGCAATGATGACAGTCACACACTCACACATAGGTGAGTCACTGATGATGGTCTGACGTAAAAAGCTATCAGAGAGTAAACACAGACATATCTTATCCCAATCATCTGATCCCTTGATTTCTAAAATCTGAGTCTCAAAAAGCCCGTCAGCCTCCTTGTGACAGGTCTTGTTTGGATGTGCAGGTCTGTGCTTCCCCCAAGGCTGGAACAACTCCCCAGGCACCTCTCTCCTGTCTGAGAGCAAGGGAAGAGGAGTCAGTGCCCTCCTCTGAGGGCATATGCATATGCAGGGCATATGCAGGGAACATATGCATATGGGCCAGGAACTGTTATTCTCCCACATGTGTCTTCTCTCTGGGGTGCTGTTCCCATCATCCAGTTCCTGTCATTACTGCCAGACAGCATTTGTGCCCCAACCCCTTAACCCTCACAAAGGAAAGAAACTCGGGGGCAGGAGGCTGCCAGGAGGACTGCTGTAGGAACTGTCCCAAGCACAACACTGCTGAAAAGGATGGGAGATGAGAAAGACTTGTGTGTGCACTCTTGCTGTACAAGCACTAGTGGCTGAGTTGAGGGGCAGCCTGAAGCCCAGGTCCCCCACTGCCCAGGTCTGAGCACCAAAGGTGAGAAATGCAGGGGCTGCAACCTCTGGAGAGCAGAGCAACTATTTTCTTGTGATATATCACTAGCTCATAGCCGGCTCTGGTCCAGTGGAGATAAGCCCCAGCTCATCATCAGCCAATTTGCATGAGCACTGTCCCAGGGGAGCAAGAGGCTGTGCCCACCTGAGCCTCTGCCCACACTGCATTCAATAAGAGCCAGGGGCAGGAAACCACTCCTGCGTTGGCAAGGCAGCCAACAAGCCCTAAAATTACAGAGAGGAGAAACAAGGGCACGGAAGCGTGGAGGCATGGGGAAAGGTGGCTCATGTCCTGCACCTCCCTGATGGTTGCATCTGTTTTGTTGAAATGTTTGCCAGTAATTTGTAATGCTCATGTTTATAAAACATATGTGTTACAGAGTATTAGCCACACACTTAAAAAGTGGGCAGCTAGGGACAACGAAAGCAGCAAACTTTTCTTGTTTTCTCTGTGAGTGGGAAAATAAAAGAAAAACATAATGGTAAGAAAACAAAGTTAAAATTCAGGAACAATTCTGGGGTTTTTTTCAGATAGAAGGGGAAAACTCAGCACTGAGGCATAATTCCCTATTCTTTACAAGACTCATATAGGCTTGATGGAACAAACCACAAACCTGTGGTTTAACTCCTAAGTTACAATGCCAAATACAAGCCATGTCACCAAAGAAAAGAACCTCTGAAATAGAAAGCACTTCAGAAAAAGACCTCAAAACAAGTTCCAAAACTTTGGGTTTTGAAATCAAATTGCCAAAATTATCACTGAAGGAAAATCATCTTCATCTCTGACTCTGCCTCAGACTTCCTCCACTTATGCTTTGAATGGGGACCCACCCAGTGGAGATGGCAGGGGAGTGTGCTTGCCATTACAACAACCTCCTCTGAAGTTTTCACCTGGCACAGACAGCACTGGAAGTTGCAGCCCAGTGGGTTGGGTGACTGGGATGAGCCACACCATACCCTCCTACCCAGTTGGCATCCCAAGTGGCACGGTTCAGCCTAAGTCAAAGCCTGCATCACCCCATCCTCAGTGCCACCACACATCCCAAGGATGGCATCTGACCCTACTGTTACTGACACTGATCATATGTAACCAAACAACCATGTTTGCACAGCCCCCTCCAAGATTTGCAGCGCCAGTGCTAGGAATTGAATCTAGCCTCACAGGAGGCTACTGGAAAAATGATGACCATCCCTGTCCCTGTTAAGAACCTTTAAAGAAGCTCAGTGTAGTCAGAGAAATTCCTTGACTGGGAGCCTCTGCTAAATCCATTGATATCACTCTGACAATATATATAGTTCTTAAGACAAAGATTTGGGGTTGTAACGGGACAAATCGGGGTGTCCCAATTCCCCTTGCACCCACCATAGGTTTTTCCAGGCTTTGCTGAGACTTTCAGGCAGTTGATGGGAAGACAGCAGAAAGCAGAGAAGCTAATGTAGGTCACAGGCATTGCAGTTCTGATGAAAAGCTACAGTACTTTCATTTTTAATTTCATCAATGTAAATGTAGACCTCTGGCCTCCACAGTAAAAACCTGGAGCTAGTAAACACAACTGTGAGTGAACTTGGGGACTACTAACCTACATCTCACCCAGCTGAAGTCATTCTGTTTTTTCCCACTTCTCACCTGAAAGCAGTTAATGAAGATGCTAATAGAAGTATGTCATACAGACATAGCATGAAAATAACTAGATCTCCAAACTGCCTTACTCCTTTGATCTGCTTTATCTGATCAAATTAATCAATGGCTATAACATTTTGTAATTTTACCCTTAAAGGAGTATATCAACCTAAGTCCTTCAGATACAGGAAGGTCCCTGAAGAAACCCAAAATGTTATTTATATAGACAAGTCCTGCTTTTTTGAACTGCTTAGCAGATAGATATTTGTTTATTAAACAGGACAAAACACAACTCGAGTAAAAGATTAGTAAGAATGCCTTACTGAAGCAGCTTTTACCTGCGCACCTGCAGAAAGCCTCAGCACCACACAGGCAAGCTCAGGTCCCTCTACCATTGCAAAGGCAACTTGTAAATATTCTAAAAAAGTGTCTGTTGGATCTCAAAAACTATTTAAGTAAAAATAAAAGCAGTCATTCAAGATGAAACATGGAAGATGGAGAGGTTGCAAGCAGTGCGTTATTTTTCTATCTATCCGCCCTAAAAGACATTCCAGCAGACATTGCTCCCTTCCAGCTGTCTGCAAGACGACCTCAGAAAATGATGTTGCTACAACTGTCAGTGGAATGCAAAATACAAACAAATAAAACTGCTCTGATTTCCCTGAGAGTGTTCTCAGACAAAACAGACACGCACGACTTTCCCATAGAACACAGCACAATGTTAGAAACAGGACAGCAAAAAGTAGTGCTCAAATAAGACCTTACAGACTGGGCTTGTTGATCACCTTACAGAAAGCATCACTGTACAACTTTTTCAGTGCTGGAAAGCATTAAATTACCCTGGAGGAAACCAAACTGAGGAGATGCCTAAAAAGTATAATAATTTAGAATACTGTCCTGGGTCTGGCCAGGACAGGGTTAATTTTGCAGTAGCCAGGAATGGGGTATGGCTTGGACCCAGAGGTTGTTCTGTACCATCACACATCACTGCTGAGGTTGGAGGTAAGGGAGTCTTTTCTGGGGAGAAGGGGCTCATTTTGGTCAGGTGAGCACGGCAGGGGTAGCTGTCCAGTCCTATGCGCTGCTGGGGGTTTCTGTTCTGTGAATCCTTCCTTTCCTGTACCCTCTGTCATTAGTATTGCTGCTGCAATCATTTGTTTTCTCATCCCATTGTTCCCTCCAGTAAATTATTCTTATTGCAAACCATGGTGCCTCCAATTCTTCTCCTCCGCAGCAGAGTGGCCAGGATGGGAGTGAGTGAGAGGAGTGTGGATTTTAGTGGGAACTCTAAATTGGAACATATCGTTCCTAAACCTTGTCAGATATACACTTACTCCCCTTGTCTTTCCCACCTAAAGACCTGAAACCATTTCCATGGACGACAGCAAGCTGGCAATATCATTTGGTGACCTAGCTTTGATTAAAAGGGGATACTGGTACCAGTGATATTGCAGTAATGGAACTGTGGAATGAAATGTCCTGCTTTCAAGTTTTCTGAATGTCCAGGCAACCTGTGGAAGAGAAGGGAGCAAATGGAATTCATAGAAAAGGACATTTTGGTGTAGAAGCAAATTAAAGAATATCTTCCAGCATCCCTTACTGAAGAAAAATCAGGTTATCTTGAGAACAACTGCCTGCTCTGACTGGTTCCATATTACTTTTTGATGCAAGATGTCAAGGACTGCTTGATGTATCTAACAGAATCTTCAAGGACATGTGACCTTTGTCTATGGGTGAGAGAGCAAGTGACAAAGGATGCTAATGGACATGCTGCAGTGAACCCAGACCTAACTCTTGAGCAACAGGAAACCAGCAAAATCCAGACAAAAATTGGGGCAATCTTTTCATAATCTTTTCAATTACCCCTCTAAGACAAAGAGCTCTGCCCAAAAGCCATTTTCCTTCTTAATCAGCTGGGAATCTGGTCAGAACAAACAGGAAGGTGTTTCAGTAGAGCTCAAAACTTGAACAGGACGCAGTTTGGAGTGGCTAGGAGGCAGGTTTATATGCTGCTACCTCCTTCCAGCACAATGCTTTCCCACTTGTCCAACACGTCCACTGGCAGGGAAGGTAGCATGATCTGATTATGTTATCATTACCAAATGGAATTTTTGTGAACTAAACCTCACTACTACTTACTTAAGAGTTTCATGCTTTTCATTCCCAGTGGAGGCTTCAATACCCAGAATAATCTGCTAATAAATTTCCAGGTACATTCAACCTGTCACAATTCCCATGTGATTGACTGTGACCTATAGCTTCCCCATTAAATCCAGAACTGTTTTACTTGAAATCCATCAAGGCAGCATCTTTAAATCAGACCCTTTCAAATGCAAAGGTAGAGGCAAACTGGCCTGAATCCAACTAAAAGTCTTTAAGGAGTATATTAAACAACATGAAAAATACTGCAAGCAATAAACCAGCGAAGGTAATTTTCTAAGTGCTGTCAGAACTTTCAGAATATGAGCTGGACAAAATTTAAGAAGCGGGATGACATTCCTAAACCTGTAGTGGAAAAAAATGGAAAGGAATGTAGTAAAAGCTGTACAATCACCAACACCTGTTCCTCAAGTAAATATCACAGCCTGGCTGTTTTATGGCCATTTCCTGCACACATCCCACTTGCACTCCTGAACAAGTCCAAAACAATTGGCATAAACCAGAAGGAGTGGCACAAAGCAGTACAAAGTACATGGCATTAATGTAGCTTATCTCCATCCTGTCAGCAATATGGTTGTGACAGCTTGTTCTGGCTTTCCACCTCTGCCTACAGAGTCATACTTGGCACACGCCCCTCTGTCTCAACAGGTGGCAGGACCCACTGGGTTCCCCAAAATAAAGAGTCTGAGTTTCTCTCTTTTTTTTCTTCCAGCCATGAGGGTTTGACTGACTGCTTTCTGCCCTTAGCCACCCCCTCACCTAATTAGATGGGATACTAAACTGCTTAGCCGTATTTCACTTTCCATCGCAGCATAAGAAGACCAGGTTACTAAAGGATTAGGAAGTATAACATTAAAGGGTTATATATACAAAGAGAGTTGCCTGTCCTAGTGTCTTCTAAATCTTGCTCAGAGGGGACCTGTTAAAAGACAGGAGATGCCAAAAGGAAAGAAATCACAAGACAAGGGGATGAATCTGGATTATGGTGGAAGTGACTGCATACATGGAGAAGGAAGAAGGAGCAGGAGAAGGAAAAGGAGCATTATGAGGAGAGAGCAGTGATTGAAATCCAGCTCTCCTGGCCAGGCAGACAAATGGAGCAAGCAAGAACAAAAATATGAATAAATTTTTAAACAATTCAACAGTCAGAATTTAATGGCTGTGGTCACTAAGGGACAAAAAGGAGAACCAGATCATTGCAAATGAATAGGAGAGCCTGTTAGCATGTCAGTGATCCTGCTTCAGGTTCTTTTCAAACAGGAAGGAGACTCCATGAAGACAGAGAACTCATTTAATTTACCTCACTTTGGTTGTTCTCAAAAGTCACACAACTAAAATTTGTTATACATCTCCTAATATAATCCATTTGCTGTTCTCTTCTTGACTGAATTGTACACCACTGTAACTTGTGGATTTTGCTCAGACTTCTCTCCGTGGCAAGTTTACTAACTTATGGGTGGCCTGTAAAGAGCTTAAAAAAAATCTGTTCCAGTCAAAAGCCAGGCTAGTCCTACACTAATTTCTGTATCACACAGCTACTATAGTAGAATACTCTCCACTCTCATCACTTATGCTTACCACTTTTCTTTTGCAGGGCTGTTGTAAAGTCAGCAGTAAATCTGTCTCCTGTATCTGGCCACTGTTTCTTTCATGATATGACCAGATGACACATGAACCCATTTGCATCAGCATCTCATTCAGGCATGCTCTATTCCCTTTGCAAACAGAATACAAGAGTCCCTTGGTCCCTGTGTGCAGGATTTGGTGAGCAAGAGAGGGGGAAAAAAGTGATCTTCCCAAAGGCATTGTTTTCTCAGAGGATGCCCTGAGGTGCTCCAGTGGTTTGCAACTCTCCCACCAGAGCCCACCAGCCGAACAAAATCAACACCTAGGCACTGGTCACCCTCACTGCCCCTGCCCCTGGTGGCTCCATCACAAAACACACACACACATAACTGGGATATATCTGATACCTTCTTGCTAAACCTGCAAGATCTAAGCACCTACCACACTCTCCAAGGGTGGGGCACTCTGGTTTCTGGGCCATTAAGTAAACATTAACATTAGCCTGCTTTTATGAGGCTCTCCTCAGGAAGGTAAATGCTATCTCTTTGAGGCTGGTAATGATCAACACAACTGCACATTTGCCACCCAGCTAACCTAAGTGCCTGGAGAAGAAGTTGCATAGCTGTGTATGGACAACAAGCTTTTCCACTTCCATGATACCCTAGTAAAAATGGCAGTTTGCTAATGTTTACTGCTTTTGGTTTTGCTGCTTTTGTTGCTGTAGCTTGCTTTGAGACTTATGAGTGTAAGCACGCTATAAATGTGTATTAGAGACTTCCACAATTACTCTGCATCTGGACTGACATTTCACTCCAGCCTGTTTTTCAAAAGGCAGATAGCCTTGGAATTGAAAGCATCAAGGGGAAAGAGTTTACTTACACTTTAGGGAGCTATGCCAGCGATTCCCCTTCTGCCCCACTGTAGGGGATTTTCTTCTTTATCCAGTTTCTCCAGATCACTGAGACTCCAGCTTAATAAAACAGTAACATTCTAGAAATTTTGACCTGCACCACCACCAAGTGACCACCAACACAGACACGTGCCCCTGGATTTGCCTGCATCCTGTACCTGCACTGAGAGCCAGCAGCAATGGTCTCGGGCTCAAGCTCTGCTTTGCTTCTTTTGGGCTCCAAGCTGCTGTGTCCACATGGTCAGCACAGTGCAGGGGTGCACCAGCTCATGTGGACATGTCCAGTGCAGCCATTCAGTCTGGTCCTTCCTGCTAGTCTGAATCACTGAGGTGACAGCAAGTACAGAGGGACAAATGACAGAGACCTCTGAAGAAAAAGATTTGAGTCCTCTGTCTTTTGCCAAGAAGGAACAACATACATGCTCAAAGCTTTGGTTGAGCAGTTTCAGTCCCGTCGGTAGAACAGGTTGGGCCAAGCAAAAACAGTCAGGTTGTGATTCACTGCAAATTTTTTTAATTCAGCCTACAGTTTATGTTTCAGTCCCTTTACCTGTCTATTCTATCAGCAAAAAGAATCAGCAACTCTCCACCTTAAATATTTAGCAGTCTCATAGGACCCTGGTGACTTGTTCAAAGATATATCAAGCCTGAAGTTGCAGAAGTTTGTTCTTTTGGGGACTGAATTCTCATAAAGACAGCTTTGAGCGTCTCATCCACATTTCTGGAAAATACTGGGTCTGTGTTACAGTTACTACCCCACTCATCCTGCTGTTGTAGCTTTTTCTCTAAATAAATCAAGGTATGTAGTGTGGCTAAAAACCAGATGATGGACATAACTAGACTTCAGTCATAACTGTATCAGTTATTATTACTTAAATCAGACTGTGCTTCTTTGTTCTTCCATCTCTGTATTTAAACATTGTGTTGATATACACCAAATTCCCTACAGCACTATAACACACTATTAATGTCTCACGTGTGATTGTTGGCTTGGATTGTGGGAAGAATAAATCCCACTTCTACTCCTCACTCACTCTGGTTAAATAACATCAGCACTATGGATAAAAATTAAATACTACTGATAAATACTATTACTAGCAACATGCTAAATTAGCCTCTTAAATAATAATTAAAGAAAACTGATTTACTTACAAAAGAGGTAACTAGTTGAGAATGTGGCACCATGTAATTGCAATTTAACCCCAGTGCTACATTTCCATTCACAGAAAGACCATAAACTTTGAGTAAAACTACACACAAATGACTTGGCTAAATTTGGTGCTCATAGGCTGACACCTTTCTGAGAAGACTCATGAATTGATTCCATTAGACCTTCTAAAACCTACTGATGACAGGATGTGTTATTAAGCAATGGTTTGGGAGCTCCTTGAGACCAAGAAAAAGCTGGTAATGTGTCTACATGAATTTAGTGTCTGCACTGATCCAAAAGAGCAACAGTCCCAAAACATTCTCAAGCAGCTGCTTCTCTTCCTCACCATTGTACACTGAAGCATTTTGAACTATACAGTTTAAACTATAGGGATGACACCCTTCCAGCATATGTCCTGCAGCCAAAATGAAAATGTGAAAATCCTGGTCCAAAACCTAATCATCCTGCACCTAATATAACTGGAAAGTGACAAAATAATGTCTTGATGTCCCCATATGGCTTATTCTTGTATGCTAATGCACTTTAGAAAGAGCGAGCAGTCCTGGAAAATTTTCTGCATCCAAAGCTCCATGAACCCACCAGGACTAGGGCTCCTTCACAAAAGAAAGGCTCCTTCACTATTTAGTTGGTTTTCCAGCAGGCTTTGTGGACTTCCTGAATGGTGACTCTGGGGGCAGAGTTTTTGACCTAGAGCTGCAGTTCTTTCCCTTCACTAGTCAAAAGCTCTTCATGAGATGTTTCCATGATTTCAGGTCAGCATCCTGCAAGAGAGTTCATTCCAAATGCTCCACTGCCTCTCAGCCTGTCTGGAAAAAAAAAATCTCTACTACCCCCAAATTAAACATTTTACAGAGAAGTAAAATGGGCTGGGGAAATATTTGTTTCTGATGGGTCTGAGGAAGTCAGACAGGCAATGAGAAGGTTGGGAAATTAAAGTCCCTGCAGCTGCCTGCCAGCAATGGGCACACACCCTGTTCCCGTGGCTCCCTGGGCTGCAAGAGTGTGTCGTATGAAATAAGTCCATACCTGGGAATTCAATTTCTAAATCGTTGTTTCCACGTGGTGCCTGGGGGCAAAATATAGAGCTCTATCATCCTTCCTGGAGCTGTCAATACTGGACCAAAAAAACTAGAGGAAAAATGTGGAGACAAAAAACTGAAGGGAACTATGAATTCAGGTCATGGCTGTGAGTTGGATCAAACAGCTACAGAGTGAAGGCAATCCTTTTCTTTGCTTTCTTTCCCTGCTCAATGCCAGACTTGTTTAACAAGACTCTCCTTGGTGAATTTTCTTTTGTAATTAACAAATGAAAAGGAAACATGCTTCTCTGCATTAAAAGAAAAAACAAAGAATACAGCTGCCTTTTATAATCCTTTTCCATTTTTAATAGCAGGAAAAGGTTTTGCTGCCTCTGCTTAAGTACAGCCTTACTTTTCAGCCTTCTTTAGCTCAGGAGAGAGTAGGGGAACAAGCGAGCATCTTACATGATTGAGGACTTCTGCATTCATATTAAATGATAAACATTAACAAAATAACAGTGAGAAACAGTTTCTAGCACACAGGCTGGGCAAATATATCACAACAGACACAGCAGGTGGCTGATCTTACAAGGTCTGCAAGATTATTTTGCTCCTCAGCCTTCACTAACCACACATGCTTTAATTTATTTTTTTTAAAAAAGATCTTTTGATGCCTTACATAGGCTCACACAATTCTTCCCTGCTTCATGTCTGTTAAAAATCCCTAGCAGGTTGAGTTTGCTTTCATGGAAGAGGGAAGGTGAGGAAGGTATATAATTGCTTCAGTTTTCTTGGCAGCAGAACAAACCACAGACGCCAGCCACCACTAAGTGTAAGCAAGAAAATTACTCCCATGCATTAGGACATCCAAATTCTGGGAGACTCTGCTTTCCAAGTGCATAAAAATTTGCCTGCTTCAAAGACGAGGTTTGGCAAGTCTGAGGAAAAAAATAATTAAAGACTAGGTGATGGGCTGCATGACCCTTCAGGTTTCTTACAAAATTAAACTGGGCTTGGGCACTCCTGTCTGCACCCCACCACTTCCTGTATGACTGTGCTGAAAGTGATCACTGGGAACACAGACCCAGGAGAAGAAAAGCTCGGTGCTGCTGGGTATGGCTGGGTGTGATGCATGAAGGTGGCAGCCAACTCTCACCTCTACCCTACAACAAAGTCTTTCTGCAGATAGAAGCAGACAAGCCTAGCACCTATAATTTGCAAAAGCTTATCCCTTGCTTTTCAGCACTTGCAATGCCAATCCAAATCCTCCAGGCTGCAAGGCTGGGACTTATTGAGCAAGAGGTACACAGTGAAACTCTGACTGAGACTCCTGCACAGCTCAACAGCATAAAAATGATAAACAGCCATCCTCTGGGCAGGAAACTTCCTACAAAACCACATACTGAGGAGAGCTGCAGAGCTATCAGCAAGGAAGGGAAATCTAGAGAAGGAAAGAAGGAAAGGAAAAGTAAGTTTGCAAGCATTAAGCGACACAAAGATCTGTCCTTGCATAGCCATATAATGACTGTCAGCCCAACCCATCTGCTACATCGTCTTCTGCATCCTTGTAGCCCAGTGACAAAGAATGGTCTCTATCCCCAGGGCCCCTGAAGACAAGTGCTGTCTAAACCACTCAGACACAGAGACCAGGACCTGGGAGAAGGCTTGAAAAAATCCTGTTATTCTGGACCTTGAGATGGGCTGCAGTGGCAGTAGGACCAGCAAGGATCCCAATGTGGTCCCTGTCCTGGTATCAAGTCTGCCTCCAGGACAGCACTCTGTAGACCCAGGTCTACAGCTGGAAGCTCAACCCAAAACCTATAAATTAAAATTTAGATCCGTCTAGGGCTGACTCATAGCAGAAATGTGGTCTTTTACCAGCCTGTGCTTCCCTTCCCCCATGTGCTTCACTCCCTCACAGCAGAACAGTGAAGAACTACAATTTACCAGTGAACAGGCGCCCACACCTCCTTAAGCCAAGCCCACCTTTGCTCAACGCTCCACATCCCTGCAGCTACCCAAACTCTTTAAAGGGCTCCAGTTTAGAAGGCAACTCAGAGTCAAATGTTTAAACCCCTTACAGCTTAAAAACTTACTGAGCAGTACCCATGCACAGATTCCTCCTTCTTTTTATTTGCTTTGCCGAAATGCTTTGCTGCATCATTGCATTGACTGGGCTGACAACAGTGCGTTCCTGGGGAACTAAACAGTAGGGAACTAATATTTGCTAGCCCATTCCTAGCAAGTACGTCACTTGTACTAAGAGCACATTTTTGTCTGGCTTGGTTTGGATCAGTGGCATTTGTTATGCATCACCACAGAACAGAAAGAGGATAAAGATTTCAGGGTTTGGCCCTACACTGTGTGTGCAGAAAGGAGAGAGAAAAGGAGCCTGGCTCTTAGTGATAACAATATTTATCTGAGCTCAAGACTTGGTAAGTCTTGCAATTTTTTACCAAGAGATGTTGACAAGTCTTTTGTAGATTCATGCCCCTTCCCAAGAGACCTCCTTAAGGACAGCATGGCACTAGACAGACAGCACTTGGCAGCTCAGCCATTGTGGCAGCCAACGCCAAAAAGGCTGACAGGGAATTAACTGAGTCACTCTCTCACTTCAGTTCAGGTCAGCCCAGGTCGTGGCTGAGGTAATGTAGAGAGACCTGCACTGATCAGCCTGTAAGGATAGGCAAGGGGCTGCCAAGCTGGTGTTTGCTCCCAATGCTAAATGTGCTTTTCCACATAGTTCTGTAGCTGTAACCATGCATGTATAAAGCAAAAATAGAATCATAGAACCTTCGAGATCAGAAAAGACTTTTAAAATCATTGAATCCAACCATTAACCCAGAACTGCCAGGTTCACCTCTAAACCCTGTCCCTAAGACCCAACATCTACATGGCTTTCAAAAACACTAAGGACAGTGACTCAACTACCACCTGGGTAGCCTGCTCCAGTGCTTGTCAACCTTTCCTGTGAAGAAATTTTCCCTAATATCCAATCTAAACCTCTCCCGGTGCAACTTGAGGCCATTTCCTTCTGTCCCATCACCTGTTACTTAGGAAGGATGTAAAGAGGACAGAACCAGACTCCTCTTGGTGGTGCCAAGAAGTAGATTGAGAGGCAATGGGCAGAAACTGGAACACAGGAAGTACCATGTGAGAAAGAATTTCTTTACTATGAGGGTGACTTAGCACTGGAACAGGTTGCCCAGAGAGGCTGTCGAGTCTCTTCTCTGGAGATATTTAAAAGCCATCTGGACACAGCCCTGAGTAACATGTGCTAAGGGAGGAGGGAGATTGGACTAGATGATGTCCAGGGGTCCCTTCCAACACAAATAATTCTGTGAAAAAAGACCATAACTCACTGCAACCTCCTTTCACATAGTTGTAGTGGTAAGGTCACTCCTGAACCTCCTTTTCTCCAGGCTACACAACCCCAGCTCCCTCAGCCACTCCTCATGGGACTCGACCCATCACCAGCTCCACTGCCCTCCTTTGGACAGACTCCTAAGTTAGTGCAACATATTGGGCAGGGAGGGGACAACCTTTGCTTAGGGCGTAAGTGGAAGAAAGAACCTATTTCTACAGCTGAGAAACACAACTCAGCAACTCCCAGCCAAACATAAATGCTGCAGGCAAAGCTGCTCCACTGCCTGTCAAAGAACAAACATATTTGTATCCTGTCTTTTCTATCTGCACAGGCCCAGGGGGAAATAACAGACAGAGGATGCCAAACACTGCCAAAATATGTGGTGAAACTGCACAGAAGCCAGAAAAGATTTCACCTCTCTCTGACTGCCAGAGAAACACTTAGGTCTAGGTCCAAGCTTAGGGGCATTAAATGGAAAATTCCTTAAAATTTCAAAGCACTTCGAAAAAATTGTATATTAATTGGTGGGCCCTGTTTTTGTCATTTGACATTCCTAATTCAGGCAGTAAAACTCAACAGCTTTAACAATCTTATTTCTTAATCCCTGAAGTCCCTACCCAATGTTTTCTCCTGATTAAGCGAATTTTCTTAAGGGACTGATCAGCTTTCAGTGATCTCTCTTTCTGTGTGACATTCAAAAGTGTGTTGAACATCTATTCCCCTTCCCTGGGGGTCCTTGCATTACCTCTGAAGTGTTTTGTTCTTTTTGTGACTGGATTGGCATTTGCCACTCCCTATATGGGTGTGTTGACTGTATCTATATTGCTTAGTAAGTGAAAAAGAAACAATTCAAAAAGCTATTTCCTCATCTAAAAAATCCAAGCGGCCCAGCTTTCAAGAGTTAAACAAAGGTATCTCGAAGGCGGAACTACGCATCTGACCATGTTCCTGCTGTGGTCAACCACAGGAGTCAATTCCAACTATTTACAGCCTCTGCATCCTTACAACAGGCATTAGCTGGGAGACAGAAAGTTATAGACATCAAAGCAGGCTTGCCTTCCTGCTTCCTTGCGAGACTCTTGCTCACTGCATACAGGTGGCATCATCCCTGGTCCCACTACAGCTTAGCTTCTTGCCAAGAAAAACCAAAGTCCCCAGGCTGCTGAAGAATATGTCATGCAAAGTAGGAGCAAGTTGCACTCTACTAAAGAAAAAAAACAGTTTCTCTCTTTCTATTAATTTTTGGCCTGTACAACCCAGCTATGCCCATTACAGCTCATTTCACTGGCATTTGTGGCAGTGCTACAAGACTGTAATTTGCACTGGTGCCAGGTTGTCTGCATTGTGAATCTGCATTGTACAACTCCATTGTACATTTACTCTAGTGCAGGTTTCTCTAGAGTATGTCTGAAGAACAGAAATAAAACCAGACTTGACCAGGAGCAAAAGTAACTGAGTTTCATCTTTGGTTTACAATAGCTCACAGGATGCAGCACGTATGTTACATACCAAAGTACCACCTCATGAACTTCACTATTGGTCACTTGAAGTATCTCAGTTTAGTTATCCAGAGGTAAAATAAATATGTAATTATATTCTCTTTGTCAGCATCATCTTAAAATTTTGGAGACCCTCACCTCTTGCAATGTCCTGGAACACAACCATTTGCTGGAGCCTGCTTACAAAACAAAATCCAGAAATTATTATAAAGGCAAGAGGGAAAACTATCTTTTTATGCTAGTGTCTCATACCTGTGCAAAATGCCACAGCATTATGAGACACATAAAGGCATGTTAATATGGACAGATTCACAGTAACTACCCATACACAGTGTTTTTGCTAACAGTGAACTACTGGTAAATGCAGCTGACTTCAGGCCATACTTACTATATAAAGTGGTTCATCTACTTTAAATGCCTGCATAACCTTGTTACTGCTCATATTCCTCTCATATGCTTTTTTACCTATGCTCAGAAGAGGCCAGTGCCATTTTACAGACAGAAGACTGTGTTACAAAAATTGGCTTGGCCACAATCTTACCTGTGTATTTGAGTCTCTTCTGTGGTGGAATGCTGTCCAATGGCAAAACTTAGCAGGGACAGATTTAAGACTTCCCTTTTCTCTCTCCTCCCTGACTCACTCTCATTACCCCAGATCTCTATATACCCAAACTAGTTTGATACAGGAGTGCATTTGGGTTTACCCAAGCCAGTGACAACCCTCCTGCCCCAAAATTTTTTTATCCTGCAGACTTCTTGGTGTCTGTGGGAGGAAATAAGGCACAAAATATTGCCCAAGACCCTGTCTCTACTCAAGTGCACTTCTGATTATTCACTTCATTAACTGACTGCATTAAGGAACTGCAGCATCAAGTACATCACATGTAGGACACATTTACATTCTTGTTTTTAATACATCTTCATGATTTGCAATGTATTTCTCTCATTTAGAAGAAGAATAACATTTCCTAACACAGACTGAATTTATTCAGATGCATAGAAGTCAGTTGTCTTTACCAATGACAGACGCACTTCAATGTAATTAGTTTCATGACTATTAATGAAATAACTCATTTGAACTTTTGCCACTAAAATGTTAATGAGTAAGACCAGATAGTGGCTTGGTAATGGGATATAGATCCTTTTACAGTTTGCTAGTTTAGATCTGGCCCATGTCTACCATGACCAAAGGTCATTACTACCTGAAGACTATTTGATAATCTGCACGAGACGAGCTGGTAGCATTAAGCCCATGCTTAGCAAGAAACAGCCTTATCATTTCCTCTCAGCAGAAATGCAAAGCTGAGGAAGGTCACTGCTACTTTTACACAGCTGTGGTCAGAAAACTTCAGACATTAGGACTGTTCACCCAGCATCTTTCACCAGCAATGAATTCAATGAAGGTGAAAAAGAAATAATTGGAGGTGAAAAAGCTTGTGGATTTTTTGTGGGAGTCACCATTAGCCTATCTGACTCACTGTCACAGATTGTTTGCTTTTAGGACACTTGTAAAGAGAACAGGAAAAATAAATAAATACTAAACCCATAAAAGATCATACTGTGTCTAAGGTTTAGCTAGTCACTCATTAGGTTCAGAAGTGCATTTAGGGATGTGAACCATGCTAACCCTGGTATACTGTGCCCTCCTGTCAATCCAGCAAACCAAAATACAGACAACTTTCAGCAGGAGTCAACACATACTGTGTCCATTCCTTTAAAAATTTATACTCTTCTGTTGAGTACTGATACAATTTAGCCCATACATATGCACATACCAAAATTAATAAATTCACCCTCACAGCATTTCCGTGCAAGCCTTAAAAAATATTGCTGCCTCTTCACAGACAGTGAAATGTGACATAGACATGCAACAAAATTATTTGCTCAAGGACTTAAATGAACTGGTACTTCTTACATTTTCATGGGGAACTTTAGGACAGGTAGGCACCACATAATTACTCAAACAGAAATTCTAAGCACTCAAGCTGGCAACCCTTCTCGTATAACTGCAGATGGGCTCAACTGAGCTTATGTGTTTCACTAACAGGATGATACCTCCAGCACCAAGCCCCTCCACCTTGCCATCTAGCTCTTGCTTTTACGTGGAGTCACAACAGACACAACAAATCCTGAATAAGCACCCTCCTCAAGCACTGATTTTGACAAAATAGGCAATGTATGCAATAAATGCAATTCCCTAGCTTGCCTCAGCTTTCCCCTTCTTCAACCTCCTCAGAACAGTTTTATGTGGAATGGATTACCTTCTGCAAGAGGTAACTGGTGGGAGATCTCACAAATCCTCACCATTGTTTTGGCCATAGAAAATGAAATTAAAACTGCTGAGTGGCACCCAGTCCTCTGTGGATTTAACACTACGATCACAGCACTCTTTCAAATGCAGTTACAGGCTATGGCCTTCCAGTGTCCATGCATGCAGATGTAGGATAAATTAAATGCTTGCAGAGTGATGTTATTTCATGAATTTTTAAAAAAATAATGCTTAGCATTTAGTCATATAATATAGGATAGCTTACATTTTTTTTAAAGAAAAAGGATTGCAGTTTGGGTAAAAACCAGTCACTGACCTAACTGTGAAGTTGTCATATACTTACATTTACATATACATGTATACATGACTGAGCCTCAGCAACTGGCAGTACATGAAAGAGCCAAGAACAACTTTTTGACCAGTGTTATCTTGGATATCACAGGGGATAGTGACTGTAAATGCTTGTGGCCAAGATCTTGGCAGTGAGTCTGGTTTTCAGAGCAGAGGGGCTCAGTACCTTTTGCAGACTCTCACAAGGCGTTTCTGACTAGGAAACTCCCGGCGAGATATTATAACCATTAGTCACTTTGAAAAGCTTGAGCCACAGCAGATACCCAAGACTAAGCATCTCACTTCATACTCATTTCAAAGGGAAACTTTCACATGCCATGGTGCAGCCTTAACTCCATAGACGGTAGTCTGCTCACAGGCACTTTTTTCCCACTATTCCTGGATTTCTCGCAAACATTGCAGCAAAAGTAATGAATGTCACATGTTAAAGATTCAAACAAATAATTCTTTAATTAGTTAAGAACCCTCCAAATAAACATGGCTTTCACCTAAATTACACATACACCCTCCAGTAACAACCCAGCTGCTCTGTGCTTCCACTTGTTTGTCTCCAGCTGGGATATGGAGTCACCCCTGTGGTCCTTGCATAAACACCTGCTTGCACACAGACAGCCTTCCTAGGTAAAACCCTCAACACTAAAAAAGGTTCCAACCAAAAAAACTTTGACACACTACAGTGTTTTGAGGAGTGGCTAGTGCTTTACTCTAGGAAGCCACACCATCAGTCAGTGTCGTCATCTTAACTACAGCCACATCCAAATTATTTGTTTATTGACTTTAATAGTTATTCTAAACAGATTCCAAAACATGTTGATATTTCAAGGCAAAGGAAACAGAATTACCTCAATGTAGCAAAACCAAATCTGTCTGAATTCAGAGACTTGACAGGGAGAATGTGCACTTTCAACAGCACTGCTTGAACACAAAGCTTTGATTCTTTAGAAATGGGGCACTTTATTCTGTATTTATATTTTTCCTCAAACAGGTATGGCACTATTGTACCACTGACAGATCTTTTTTGCAATGACAATTTCTTTTTTTTTCAAGTATTTGGGATTCTTCTGAAGTGGGATCTTCCACACTTCACAGTGACATTCCTGAAATAACTTTGAAGAAGAAATAATGAGCCTCCCCTTACTTTACAGGTTCTCTAATACAACATAAGCAGCTTTACAAGGCTTAGCTAGTCTCTGCTGACCTAACTGCATATTTTACTCCTACAATAAACTAAAATAAGCAGCCTGCTTCCACAACAATTGACTAATTGACATAGTGCATTTGTTAGTTTCTTAATAAAAAGCAATCCTAGTCTTTCAAAAATCAGACATACCAAACAACAGTATAGAAGGCTGCTAGAAAGAAGGACAGACACACACACACATATCTCAATCAGCAGATCAGTGTGCTATGGCTGTTGTGGGGGGTTTGTTTTTGGTTGCTGGGTTTTTTTTTAATTTCCAGCCATTTAAGGTGGTTTCTTTCGTTGCCTCTGATCCATTTTCTCAAGCGCAGACCCTGTTCAAATCCCTGCTGGCTGCTGTGTTTGAGCACTCTCCAATCAGTGCTAGTTTGTAGGGGATCTGTCTGCCACTGAGTCACTGTGTCCCTGCAGAGAGCGTGAGGTCACTCGCTGCTGGAGCAGAGCACCCGCAGGGACGGACTGGGGAAACGTCTTTTACATAAGAGACAGGCTCCTCTCTGCTGCCCACCATCAACTGTCCTGCCTCTGCTCCAGAAGCAGCCAATAATGGGCTTTTTATTAATACATGCATTTAGGAAAGCCAAGCTTGCAAAATTTACTATCTGGAACATCTATGTCTCTTGCACTGCGCAAAAGCGATACCTAGACACACCCTATATACACACTGTGTGCATCCTGATATTGGGATGTACGGGGAGGAGAGGGAATTTAATTGGAACAAACACCAAAACTGCTTTCTCAGACCCAGCCCATCATACCTGTGATGGCAGACAGCATTCAGATGTGATGTGCCCAGTCTGCTTCTTTTGTGTTTGTCCACAAAGGAATCAGTAAATAGTGCTTTTAAATTGTTATCATTAAACTCTCAGAACTAGTGCCTTATGGGAAAAAACAATGAGGCAGCATTCAATTCAGTTCAAGCAATGGGGCAGAAAATTACGTGCATTACGTGATGCAAACTTAACTCACAAGGGTTTAATATTTTTCCAAGTATTTAGTTCTATTTTATCTGAAAATTTGGTTTCTGAAACCCAAGTAGCAGCTCTGAGCAGCAGTATTTGATCAAAAATTCCGTCATCCTCTGGCTTTACCCACTGCAAACACTTTTTGCTTTCAGAAAAAAGAACGTTTTCCTTCCCACACTAAAGCTCAGCGGCCTCAGTATTTTTAGTTTCCTCATTTTCCTCACTTTAGGTTCACCTTCTGGCTAAATAATTTCGTCAAAGGTATAAGTAAACGTGATAATCCAGTGGAAAATGACAGGCAATGGTATCTCTAAATATTGTTACATCCACAGCAATAACTATACAGGTAACAGACTGAACATACATTTAAGTTGATCTGTGAATAACAGTGAGCAAGAGTAAAAAAAGGGATACATCTTGTCTCCAGCAGCTGTTTAGATGACAATGAGCCTTAAGTCCCAGAACGCCATCATCAACACTGGTAAGACATGAAATGGTACAAATAAAGAATGTATGGCAGTTAGAGCAATACAACTTCCGAACCTTGTTTCACTACTGAAATTCCAGAAATTCTACATCAAAGGCTTCTTCCTAGGGACTGATAAGAATATATTTTTCTAAAGATATGATTATCACATGAAGAACTGACAGGTAACAATTTCTTAGGTGCCAAAACATTTTACAGTAGTCTTCTTATGCTTATGTGTGTTACAAGTTTGTTCCAATGCATAATCAGGCTTATTACCAGCCACAAATGCTGTTCATAGGACTTCACCTCTCAGGCACAGACCCTTGCTTATCCTCCTTTTTCAAGGTGGAGGAACTCTTCAGTACTCAGTATTTTCTTTTCTGGTGCTAACATGACAATTTTGGACAAAATCATCAGCTAAATGCTTACATTTTTCCTCAGAGGGCATCTTCTGTAGCCCTTCAATCATCTGAGAGCCTTTCACAACTTTTCAATCTTTGCAATAATACTGTCAATGCTGGACACATACATACATTTTTTTTCAATATCCAAAACAATTTTTTTACTTTATTCCATGTTTGTCTCTTTGGACATTAACTTGAGCATGTTCTGTGAAAGGAAAAACCTGACCTGTCTATAACAACAACAGCTGATGCACAGGCACATCCTCCAAAAGAGCTGTTTGAAATCAGAAGACCTCCAAGCATATTGGACCATTAAACATGGGCTCTGTGTGCTTGATTTCTCTACAAGCTACTTCATCAAAGATTAAAAACAATCAAGAAAAGCTAGGATTTCCTCCTTCTTGCTATAAAATACAAATGCCAAAGGACTCAGAGGCCAAGAGACACAAGACTAACTGCAAAATGGTTAAACTACCCACAAATGTTTCACTGGATGTCATTTGCAGCCCTTGGGAAGAAATATGAAAGCAGACAAACTTAGGATGGCCACAACTAAAATCACCACCTGAGACCTTAACCATTGCCTCATCAGAAGTAAGCACCATGCCCCAGAAGAGCTTCAAAGTTCAGCTCAGCACCTGTAACACATGTTTGACATATCTTTCTTGGGATAAGATGGCTGAAGAATCAAAGGAAATGCTTTGCAAACCACTCACCATGCAATTTTAAGGTGAAATTTTAATTGCACAAAAATAAAGGCCCTTGGCATTATCATTACAAAACCAAGTTTATCTTTGTCCTCTTGCCTTGTTTGAATTGCTCTGGATTGTGCAAGTGAACAAATCACCTGGTTGTGAAAGTTCCAGAAAGGTGATATTTATCTCAGCAAATAGATTCAAGAAAATGAACTTCTAAAACATCAGATGCATGAATGTAATTGTTTGTTTTCTTGCAATTATTCTAGGCTGTAATTTAAATACCATTCCTCCAAATGAAACTATGTAAAAAGAGGAATTCTGCATCATGTGCATAGATTCAAAGGGTATTTTCTATGGTTATGGATTATATTATCAATCCAATCTCATTATTCCTTGGTGAATAATCAAAAATGCTTTTTAATGAAAATTTAGGGGGCAGAAACCAAATGGCATTTCACACAGAAACTTCTAATCCAGCCTGTGATCTTTACATACCCACCTCAATCACATCAAGAAAAATCATCTTACCAAAGAGTGCATGTATCATCAGCCAGCCAGCCAAACAAGCCAATATAAAATAATTTATTTGAAGTTTGACCATGCACTTATTTTTTATTTACCTTTTTGTGCTTAAAGCATTTTTTGGTTGTAATCCCCATACTGTGCCATTTCATTGTTTCTCCATTACAATTGCCTTTCAAAAGTTTACTTGTATGCGTGCATCCATCCTTACAGCACAGCTATATATTCTGGAGAATCCAGAAGAATAATCTAGCAAGTATCACAAAACCTTATAGATTTAATTGTAGACTCACAGGAGGACTTTTGAGAACAACTGCCTGCACCTTCCTCTGAATAAGCACTATAGAAATCTGGAAAAATTGTAGTCATCTTGGGCAATTCTAGAAGCTTTTAGTGTATATGCAGCCAAATTCAACCTTTGGATACCTCAGAACTAATGCATCTCTGAAGGCAAATGAAAGAGTGCCGCAATTCTGAGATCCTCAACAGTGATAAAGGTTACCAGCGGCATCGAGCCGAGTTTGATAGCAATGAAATCTCCCTCTGGTCTCGCTCCTTCTCAGTCAAGAAAATGGACATACCAAGCAGCTGCTAAAACAAAGCCAAGACCAATGTTCAACTGCTGCTCTGCTTTGCTTACTGCTATTAATTATGCAAAAATCCCTTGAACTTTCAAGGGGTTATGGATAGCATGATGTTCTAGTTTCATTTTGCTGGCACTCACTAAACTTTCAAAGACCTGCCTGCCTCCGATGGTCTCTTTCTCTTCTGATTTGAAATCATGTCATTACTATCACTACAGCAACATGCCAACAAACAGGAAGCCCTAAGGCAAGCAGTGCAGCTCATCCCAGGGAGCTCAGAGGATTATACACGGTAACATTTATTTGTGCAACACGCACAACTCCATGCGTGACCATAAGGCCAGAGGCACGTTTCCCAACCACACAGTGTGGCTACTGCAACCAGCAGAAGCCATAATCATGATGATACTTCTCTGGGAATGGCTGCAGGGAGGATAGGGCCAAGCTCATATCGTGTTGTCTTCCTCCCACAGCTGGTAAGAGGGTCACAATCTCTCTGCAACTCATCTTGCATAACTGAGGAATGAATTCAGCCCTCAGTTTTTTTAGACAGCAAACTGAGCTGAAACACCATTCATTACACAAGACAATTTTCCCTAATCACTTCCAAGCAGGTGCATGTGTAAGCAGGTGTATGAGGTAGAATCATATAATCAGTTAAGTTGGGAAAAAACCTCAGGGTTCATGAAGTCCAGCCTTTGAACACCACCATGTCAACTAGACCATGGCATGAAGATCTCTTGTCCTGTCACTTGTTGCCTGGGGAAGAGGCTAACCCCCACAAGACCATACCCTCCATTCAGGTAATTGTACAAGAGAGTGTACAGGAGGTCCCTGAGCCTCCTTTTCTCCAGGCAAAATAATTGCAGCTCCCTCAAAAGACTTAACTCTCTGGATCCTTCACCAGCTCCATCATCTTTCTCTAGACTCACTCTATCACCTTCATAGCTTTCTTGTAGTGAGGGGTCCAGAACTGGACACAGCACTTGAGTACCTCATCACTGCCCTGGGCCACACTATTGCTGATACAAGCAATAGGATATATCACTGGCCTTCTTGGCCACTGGGCACAGGCTGCCTCATCTTCAGTGGCTGTTGTCCCAGATCTCCAGTTCATTTTCTATAGGGCCACTTTCCAACCTCTTTTCCCTCCCAGCCTGCAGCACTGCTCAGGGTTGTTGTGGATGAAGTCTAGGACCCAGAATTTGGGTCTTGTTGAAGCTCAATCAACACACCTCTCATAACCAAGGGTGCAATTAAGGGGAAATTCCCAAATGGCTCAGCCCATAGCGTTGCACAGGAAATGCAATGGAAATAGAGCACTATTTCTTCTCCAATTGTTTCCTGCTTACACAGCCCAGCATTGAAGAGACACTATAAAGACAAACCCCATAATTGCTAAGAGCTCCACAAGCTAATCAGGTCTGCAAAGAAAAGTCCAGACCAAGCTTCATAGGCTGTTCTCTTTCTAATTCTCTCCATCCTGGACTGAAAGGAAGAGGTTAAAAAATACATAGCCCTTTCTAGAGACCATTAAGCAAATTCAGGTTTGGCCACCTTTACACTTTTGAGCCATAAGGAGTGATCCAAAAAGATTTGACAGAGTACAGAAAATTTCTTTTGGCCTTATAGGAAATGGCAGCTTGAAGATCTCTGCAAATAACCTAACTTTTTAAGCCTTTGAGATGCTTACCAGGTTTTGGTGGGTTTTTTTCCCCTGGATTCATTCTCTAGTCTTCTTGCTTATTTCTCTGCTATTTTAATGGCCTAAACTACACTAAATTGAACTAAATCTAATATAGAATTGTATAATCATTCTAACAACTGAAAAGTACAGGGCTAGCTGATTCATTCATTATGATCTACCAAAATGACTTCAAAATTTGCCTTCTGTGAAGACTGTGACTGAGCCTAAAAACATTGCAAACCTGTGATTTTCTCTCCTCACACAGCCACTGAAGCGCAGAGAAGAACAGATGGATCTCTGCACAGTTCTGCAAGCATAGGAATGAGGAAAGAGCATGCAGTGTCTACATGAATTTGCAGTTTGGGCTGTCCATCATTCTTCTACTGATAATAGGTAGTAAGGAACAGCATTATTGTCATTTGTATTGGACACTCACAGTGATGTGACAGTCTAGTCACATCAACTTTTGCAGGTTCCTGCATCACCTCTTGTTACTGAGGAATAGCTTATGTAGATGTTAAGATGTTATTTTATCATCTTCTGAAAGCTCACCATTTAAATACAGAGTCTGTCTCCATAGTTAACTCCAATGTTAAGTCCCATGCAGAGCATCCAGATTCCCATACATCACATACTGAAGTTCCAATGCTCTCAGGAATTTGGATACCTGATTTTGCCTTATTTGATCTGTTGGAAAATTGGTAAAACACTACCGTGCTTGTATTTGGTCTGCTATGTCAGTTGTATAGCAGGACTGTTATTATGGTCTGACCTATGAAGAGCAAAAAGAAGAAACACTAAATAAGAGAAGAGAGCTTTGGTGTCTCAAGCAAATTGTTTTATAACTGAACAGCAATTGTATTAGAGATTAGCTGTTAGTAGAAAAAAAATATGACTCTAGAGAATGACCTAACAACAACAGTGATCTTTCTCTAGAGAGCTTTTTCTGCAAGGTAAGAACATTACATCTCTTTAAAACCTATGCTTTTTTTGCTTAAACCTTTGTGCTTTTTGATTCTGGAAGTCTGTACTTGCTACTTTATTTCCTACTTACTTGACTTAAAACTTGGTTCTGACTTATGAATCTACTTGCAGAAGATGACAAATTTATAATGCCAAAAACTCTGCTAACGCATTCCAGACCACATTGCTAAAATGACAGAAATTTGGGAATTAGGTCTTCTAAATTAACCTCTTATCAGACTTAGGAATGTTACCCAAGTAATACCAAAAATGTTCTGCATATAACTGAAGAAGTCACAGAACAGAATTATATACAAAAGAACAGTAACAGCAATGTTAGTGTTACTATATTTCACTTGGAAAAAGTAACCCTAAAAGGTTTTAAACCTTCTCTGAATTCAACGAAATGAACGTACATGAACTTAAAAATGTACAGAATGTTGGAGTTTTAGACCTAGTTCACATTCATTATAGGAAATTAGTAAGAATCTAAATCAAAGATTTTTAATATAAAAAAACTCCACTAAGTTGAAACCTGGGCCTGAATCTTTCACTTTTTGCATGCAGATTTGCTGCATCCTCATCCTGAGGTGAAGAAACTGGAAGCAGCTCCCAGAATGAAAGGGCACTACCTCATGCAGGACCACAGTGCAGGCTGGTACCAAGTAAAATGCAATGATGTAAAACAAGAGTACACACTATGCATGGTGAAATGGAAACAGGGGTTATCCCCATGTGTCAGTGACTGCAGGTACGGTAATCCTTTACAAAACAATGCTCATTATATTTTCTTTTGAGAATTGCTGTAAAATTGAGACACTGCGTGATGCTACTCAAGGATGCCACTATTTTCTACTCAAGGGTGATAAAACAATACCTGACATTGGTGTGACTGCAGCCTACTGGATAACACTAACTCTTGGTGAGGAGTCCAAATATAGTTATTTGCTAACCTGGGTTAGAAATAGGATTACCATTTAAATGCATTTCAGTGTCTACTGGGATAAGCTATTTCACTAAAGTTACCTAATGGCACAACAGACTCCTCTCTCTACAAAGCTCTTGACACATTACAGAAGTGTTTATTGCTTCTGCTTACAAGCCAAAGATCAAAAGATATCTTAAGCTAAACAGATCATAACATGAAAAAGTGAGAGGCAAGCCATGAAAGTCATACGGACAAAGCACTGACACCAGGAACCAAAGACTACAGCTTTGGTTAGATGGGTTTCTTCATACATACCAAACCACTGAATTTAACCAGTGAAAGTGCAGTGTAGCCCTTTATGAACTAATAAGCAGCCAGGAAGAACTCAGACGAATACTAATTATGGTGTATTTATGGAAAAATATTGAATTACAGCATGGTTTATGTTGGAAGAGACCTTAAAGATCACCTATTTCCCACCTCCTTGCCGTGGGCAGGGACATGTTCCACTAGACCAGGTTACCCAAAGCGCCCTCCAACCTGGCCTCGAACACTTCCAAGGAAGGAGCATCCACAGCTTCTCCGGGCAACCTGTTCCAGTGCCTCATCAACCCCACATTAAAGAACTTTTTCCTTATAACCTATCCAAATCTAGTTTAAAGTCATTACCCCTTGTCCTGTCACTATATGACTTTGTAAGCTGGCCCCCTTTGGGTACTGGAAAGCTGCTCTAAGATCTCCCCAGAACCTTCTCTTCTCCAGGATGAACATATCTAACTCTCTCAACCTATTTTCACAAGAGAGGTGTGCCAGTCCTCTGATCATCTTTGTGGCCTCATTTGGAGTCCAACAGGTCCATGTCATGTACCCTAATCAGCACTCCCACTTGGTAACTCGTCATAATTAAACAAAATTTGTCATGTGCAAGTACCTGCAATATGCCTGCAATACCTCTGCAGGGTATCAACATCCTCACTGCTTAAGACTCAAGCAGATTTAAACAAACACTGAGATGGATTTACTCATAAACCAGTCAAATAAATAAATTCCAGGATCTGCACACATTACTTCAAGTTATTAAACAATGAAGGCTGATCCAAAGAAAGTCAGCAGAAACATAGTGCCAACACACACTCAAGAAAACAAGAGACAGAAAAGCTTTGACAAAATACTAAGGAAAGAAAGTCACATAGGGATAATCTCTGTAAGAGAAACAAGTATTTATATGGCCTCAAGGCTCTTCTCTTTTTGAGTTAGCATTCTTTTATGGCTCCTCATGGTATAGGAAAAACTTGTCCTATGGCATTAGTGGAAGCTTTGTCTGGGTCTGCTTCCTCCAACACAACAGCAAAAACGTAGCAGCCACAGGTAAAGACTTACAAACAGCTTTTGTACTTTTCTGTCACCAGACACAAAAGATGCCCTTAGTCAAATGAAAAGTACTCTCTCATTGTGTGACTACAGTTATACAATTCTGAGTAAATCAGAAAACCATCAATAGTCCTTACATTTAAAATGAAACTCTATTTTTTTAAATAAGTTGTACATGTAATGTGCTTTTAGTTTAAAATCTGACTTAAAAGATCAAAATGTCTGAATCCTGGAGTACCACAAATCCCACCTAGATTACTTTTTAATCATTGCAAATCAGGATAGAAATTCCCAGCTAGTAGAAGGCAGATTAAATGCTAATGTAGTCTAGAAACTTTGAAACTTAAAACTGAATTAGTGGAGAAGCACTTTTAAGCCCAAAGAAAAGATGTTCAACAAACACAAAAAAAAAGTGGTGGTTGATACTTAGTCTGTTGTCCTGTACCCAGCAGGATGTTTCTCCCAGGGAATCTGAAGAGGGCCGAATGCATCTTGTGCTAGGCTTCACTTCAGTGAACAAGGCTGCACGGTCTGTTGGGCAGCTTCTCAGACCTTGGCTGGTACAATATTTTATGCCTCATTTGAACCAAACCAAATCTTTTCCTTTCCCTCCCAATCAGCCTTCCACCCAACGCCTCTGCCTGGCAGACACATAAGGGCACCATTTTCAAAATCAGCCAGTGATGCTGCTTACAATGACAGCATCAGGCTCCTTTCTGCAGATGGCTTTAAATTTTAGTCTAAATGCAGATACAAAGTATATGCTGGTTAACAGCAACTGAAAGAAATTCAGCCAAACACCTGGGAAACACAGGTACTCTGTCAGAGAGCTGCCAAATCTGAAGCCTTAAAAAGTATCAACATACAATGTAGGCCATTAAGTACTGGATTAAACAAGAATTCTACAGGTCTATTAAAATCATTAAAATGAACAACTTGGACTTAATAACTAACTGCATTAAGATGTCTCAACATGCTTGTAAAGTAAACAGTTGGAAAATCTGACCTAACTACCCATAAAACTAATATATGGATATTTCCTTGACTCTACCTGCAGCCTAAAGGACCTTCTAGAGGTATAAACCTCTTTCATTATCTTACAGAAAAAGCCAAGTGGCCAGCTTTGGGCTGGGGAAGGCCTGTGGCACAAAGCTGAGGGGCCAGCAGTTTGGAGACAAACCAGAGTGGGAGCAGGTTTAGGATTTCCAGCCTACTGAGTACTCTGATAAGGCAACAAAGCCTTCTCCTCAACTTTCTGAAAGAGGGGATTTGAAAGCTGGGTGGCAAAGTCCTGGTTTCCATTTCAAACTCTGCGCTGAGCAGCTTTTCATCCCAGAAATTCATCATCCAGCCGCATACAGGAACATAAAATATTACTGGGAGCAGGTGCTGCAGTTTGGAGGTGGAGAAGAGCTCATCTGTTCCAGCACCACTGCTCACCTAGTCCTGTGAGAGTGTGTCACACTGAAGAAAAAGCTCACTGCTCACCTTAGGCAACAGAAATGAAGAAATATTTCAGTAGAGCAGGCCTCACCAGAATACACACTACCACTAACTGATGAAGATAAGGAAGCTTTATTAAAGCTCTTGCATTATTGCCTGTTCTGGAACTGGCTTCTGTTCACCTGAGCAAAATAAATCTAAATATATGACTTACAAATAGGTCATGCCAGATACTCTTTGCCAGTAAGTATAACACAAATTCAGAGGAAGCTGGGATAGAGAAGATGGGCTGATTTAATGTAAAACAAAAGCTCTGCTCATCATTTAGTTCTCAGTGCATGGGTTCAAGGTGCCAGGCATTGCTTTTGAAATTCAGTAAAAACAAGTGGCTTTCAGAAGGATTTGGACAATTTTCTTTGCTTTTCCAAAAACTTCTTCTACACTATTGCCCCACACAGTGATATCATCAATGACAGGTGGTCCAAAGCTTTATCCCACTCCAGTGTGTCTGGGCAAATCCATGGCATATGGTAGGGCTGTATTTCTAGCACTGGGGCAGTGATTTCAGGTGTACCACATGCCCCTCCAAGTGAAACAGACTGTAACCTGCATTCTGCCATCAAAGGGACTGAGAAAAATGCATTAACAAGTGTATAAAGTATGTGTACAAGCACACATTGTCCTGATATTGTTTGAATATATACATAGTCCATTATGTATTCAGAATCAATGACAAAAATGTAAATGCTAAAGTGAGTAAAGCTGGGCACAAGTCCTTAGCATTGCCACTGAAATGCCTGGAGGGCTTTCAGAGCTTGATTCAAGAAGCTGACAGTCATTTCCACTATGAAGAAACAGCTAACAGAAGATACCAGAGAAGCTGCATGTTTAACTCCCTCCAGCACTTACAAAAATCACAATCAAAAATGCCAAGATTTTTCTGAAGTTTCTGTTTGCAAATGCTAAACATCACTGATCTCACTGAATCTGGAATTCTGAAACCTGCAATAAGAAATCCTATAAATACTGTGTAACTTGAGAAAAACAATCATGCCTAAGATGAACCAAAAAGGCAGCCCTTTCCAGGCTAAAGTTCCTCAAAGTGTCCAGGCACAGAAGCCTGGCTCTTTTCAGCTGCTGATGTGCAGAACCAGCACAGAGAGGCTGTAGTTTCAACACAGAGAATGTTTTGAAGGTGCCATGGAAGCTGGATTCATCTTGGCAATGTTGGGGAATGCCGTCTGTCTGCCCCTAGACCGACATAAATGTGGTGAGCAGGAGGGAGAAGGCAGAGAGGAAAATAGCATGTTTTGTTTACAGTGATGCTGCTGCAAGATGAGGCTGTGGTGTATGATCTCATGGGAATGCATACATAATGCTCCTTGAACCATGAGGAAGAAGCTGCTAATTAGTTCCCTGGTAATTGGCCATGTAGTGTCCTTGCATGAGGACTACTGTGAATACACTGGACATCATCTGATTAAAACAAGAGAAAAGAGCATGATGTGATGGCAACTTAATGAGATGGGCTTCAAACTAGACCTAAACAAGCTGGACAAGAAAAATAAATGGTAGCTTCTTTAGAAACCATTGAGAAGACGAAATAGTTGCAATCATCTGCTCTACTCATACCAAATGCTTAGGAGTCTAAGATTTAAAAGGAAAGAACTTGAACACATAATGTCCTTGCACACTAACCTGGACCCTCAAATATTTTAGGACCATCACTTAGGATCACTGGTATTTGAAAAGACATGACAGAAATGAGCTGTACTTCCAGAAGCACATGAGCACTGCATATCAAGAACAGGCATTCTCTGAAGTGGCAAGAGACACGGACACTTAATGGCTCCAGGTGAGAGATCAAAGTGGGAAAGCACGCTGGGCTGTGAGGAGGCGGGGCTGCTGCAGCACAGCTGGTGAAGAACAGCCAGACAAGGCCCTTCCAGGAGCAACCTACAATCAGGGCAGATGGTAAGCAGGGCCTCTGATCACCCATACTTCTCCTAGAAAAGCAGGACAGTGGAGACCCAGAAGTTCTGCCGAGGTTCTTAGCCATGACTGTGTACGGCTCCCACTTAGTAAGTGCTTTCAAACACGGGCTGTCTGTGTTAGTCTTCTGCAGGTGAAAACATGAAGCTGCCTATAGGCCATTCACTGAAGAGCTGGACTTGATGATTCTTGTGGGTCCATTCCAGCTCTGTGATTCTGAATTTAAATTCATTGTCCAGAACAGTTTGGGGAAGCTTGAAGAGACAGCAAGATGGAATGCATGTGCTGGTGTGAAATGCCAGGCAGTGATGCTGGGGATGGCCCTGCCCAAGAGTAGTGTCCCTGCCCTCCTTCCCATGCCAGGGGTCTTCAGACTCCTGTGTTTCACTGCTGTTACTCACTTGCAGGTGAATGATATTAACGTTTGTATCCAAATGTAAATACCTTCCACCTACATAGGAGCCAAACACAAACACGCTGATTATACAGTGTCTGGGTCACAGCCCTAGTAACAGAGATAAAAATCAACACATTCCAGGGAACAAGAAAGAAAAGGCAGTGCAAGAGTGAGTCAGCACATGTAAGCAATATGTTAGTCAGGCAAGTGTTTCTGAATGCACCACAAGGCTGCTCACACTGCAAAGTCACAGCCCCGATAACCTGGAAGACCATTCTGGTGTGAGGGCCCCGCCCTTGCAGGGTGACCTCTAAATGGTGCAGGAGGACCTGTAAATTTTCATACTGATTTTGAGAAGTACCCATTTACATCTTTAATGTAGATTTTCTCCATTGCCCTTATCCTACCCCCATCCTTAAGCCTGAGAAAGGAAAAAATCTATGCCATGTTTAGAAAGACAGAGATGTGAGCATGGAAATCTGGTAAAGAAGAGGAGGCTGGCTGTGCTGCTGTGTCAGGTGTCATAATAAAGGCTGCAGGTTTCCAGGATTAGCCTGGTCACTCTGTAGGCCATGAAATGCTCCACCAAGTCTGTTTAGCCTGTGGTTTGGCTCTTCCTCCTGCTAGCCTGCTTTTTCTGCAAAAGAAGTGACTGAATGCCTCAGAGTGCTGTCATGACATGTCCCCATCAGCGCTGAAACTGTGCAATAGCCATGGGGAGCGGGGCTGCACCTCTCCTCTCTGGGGCCACACACATCACAGCCCACTGCACAGAGTCCAAGGGACATAGCTGCAGTGTGGGGGAAGAAAATGCAAGGCACAAAGCCAGGAAGTTTTACAGAAGTCACTAGATTTCACGTCACCAGCAAACTTATTTGCAGCTTTTCTGATCTAAATCCTGTTGTTCCGCCACTTTGAAAATGCAGACTCTAATTAACTCACATGCTTATATATGCTGGCGCCTCAAGGATACTTGCTTTTGCAAATGATATTTATAAAGCAAGAGCTATTTAATACCTGCTTAACATATATCCATAACCTTCAGAATGACTCCTATGAGTCAACACAGCCTGACTTGAAATGACATCTTTCCCCTTTCTGCTCTGTAAGGCTTTCTGCAGTGTACAGCCACTACCCCAGAGCATGGCAGAAGGCAGCCTAAGCCATTGCTCATAATAACTCATTCAACACTGAGTAGTTTTCTTCTGGAAGAGGAGCACTTGTACAGAGGATTGCATCAAAGCCTGTCTCTTGGAAACAAGCCCTTTTCAATTTAGTCTCCATGCTTTCTGGTGATCTCTGGCTACTGCACAGCCAGATCCGGCATTTAAAACTCTCCATCAGTATTTCTGAAGGAAGCCTGTGGGATGGTGGCTTAGTCCAACTTCAGCAGCACTCAGATTTGTGTCTGCACCAGAGCTTCAGGTAATGGTAGAGCCATCTCATTACACACCCACAAAAATTTACATTCTCTTCCCATTCCCATCATGGATATGTCTCCCACTGACTTGGATGAATCCCAGGCCCCAATTTTAATAATGAAGGTCTTTGACAGTCTCTAGTTCTCCAGACAGGTGCCTTACCCACTCTTTGAATGAAGCAGGTCGAGCAGGATAGTCTAGAGACCACACCACAGGGCATTATCACAGCATACCATGGGATCGAGTTTGAGTGGGATGTTTGTTAAATTCACAACTTAAGAGTGTTTATCCCCACTCCAACAGCCAAAACAAAACAGCCCAGGCTGCATGAGTACTACATCTTGGGCACATGAGCACCAGTATAGATGCCATTGTGGGTACTACTTAGGACACATCACATCCATGCTGTACTGTCTCCAGGATTGCTTTCAGGATGGCTACACAGGCAGCCTCCAGGCAAGGCAGCTGGAGCAGTACCATAGTTTATTGCCTCTGCTGGTCCCTTCCACACTGCCACAGGAGATCACAGTCCCAGGAGGAGTCATGAAAGAAAGCTCAGTTTACCCAGCTGTGGCAGTGCTTCCATGTGTGCAGCATGGGGCCAAAGTTCAGCCCTGGGAAGCTACTCCAGTGCCAGCAAACCCAAGGCAACCCACCCTGATATCATCCCCTTGTGCAACCTGACCGACAGGGAGGCTGTCCCTGTTGCCTCACACACTGGCTGACATTCAAGAGGGAGCATTTGATCCAGTAGCCAGGAAAAATACATGAAGGTACCGAATTTATGTCTGTACATGCAATGGAAGACTCTCCAAAGTTTTGGGAACCAAAGCATTGCTTTCTTTTAATGCCACACAGGACTTGGGAACTAAGAAGAGAGACCTCAGCTGACAGTCAGTGGAAATGGTCGTTTTCATCTTGGAAGACTTCCATCTGCAGTGGCTTCGGGCAGCTCTCAGAGCAGCCCTTGTGGCTGTGTGGCTCCACCAGTTTCAAGGCATCCTTACTGTTCTTAGAAATGCTACATTATATAGCTTTCTGTCATTAAAGCATCTAACTCACGAAGAATGTGACTGTGGGATTCTGTCTTGATCTTAACAAAGGAAAAAAAGGATTCTTAAAATTCCTTAACTCTTCATGGTAACACAGTGAACATAAGTGCCCCTCTTTCAAGATGTACAGCTACTTCACAACACAAAAACTACCTGAAACTCCATTGAGTCAAGACTCTTGAAAATTTAAACCAGGTAAGTGGGTTAAAGATGTCTGAAGCCAAATTTGTATCCCCTGTAAACAGATACAACACTATCTAGTTTAATGGAGTCTAACTGCCAACAATAAATATGGATTGTAACTAAGGCCATCAGGATATAACCTATGAAGACCTATGCTGGACCACAATCGTAAAAGCATAGGCAAGATACCTGTGGTCTGTCAACAATCTCCCTCAATCTTATATGCCATTTTATTGGAAGCAATGAAAACTGCTCACAGTACTTACAACAGTTCGTTGACATACAGCAAAGGACCACCCTCAGTATCTTACACACTTAGCATGCCTCCCCCAGAGCCACCAGCATTCACTAGGGAAGATGCTCCATGGCACCCCAACGGCTGACATCACAAGGACTGCTAAGCCAAGAAGAACACTTGGAAAGCCTGAGGTCAAAATCTGCATTCCCAGCTTTAATGCTGATACATGATAGATGCTAACAGATCCTGTTTTATTACCCTCGTCCAAATTTCCTCTCCATCAAGGGCATGCCACTACAGAAAGCAGTGGAAGGAGCTCTGCTTGTTTGCCCCACAATAAAAAGCTGTGGTAGCTTTTCCAGTTACAATTTCTCTCTAATCTCTGGATTGCTCACATTTTCAGCCTGGTGTATTTTTTTTTAAATGTAGGCACAATTTCTTTTCATTTTCTCCTAACATCTTTTCCAATTATTCCATTTACAGTAATGACCATTTCAAAATATGTGAATTGTCATAATTGTTTTACATACCAGATGCTACATTACTTTTGGCCAACACACATAAGTTTAGGAATTAAATCTTTACACTGAAGCCAACCACTGTTTAACTGTGGATTTTATTTAGTATTTTTCCACTTAGTGCCTGGGAAGTGGCTTTTAAAAGAGAGGGCCCTTTGATACCACTATATGATGGGGCTGTGGAAAGGTACAAGCAAGCACTCTTCTTTGGTTATTATTGCCTTATTCTAGAAACCAAGGTCCAAGTGATTTTATCAGAAAATGGCAGTGGGACTAGGACTACCCTGAGGCAGTGCTTTTTCTGTTCAGCCAGAGGCAGTTCAAGACCAGGTTTATGGTGCCCAGCTCCACCAGCTCAACACCAAAATATGTGCCAGCTGTTTCCCCACCGTGCAGGGTGTTCTACAGAAACATCCAGGGCTTCCCCAGCCACCCGTGCTGATGACTTGACTGCTCCTAAAGGGGAAAAACATATGCAGAAAATGAAAGAGGAATGGGAAAAGGGTGGTAGAAAGTAAAAACCAAATAGGTATCTGAAAAGAGAAGAAAATGCATTAAGGGGGAGAAGAAGGAAAAAGGATCAGGAGAAACAACTACAGTTTAGTTTGCTCCCTAGGTCTCTACATTTGGTAAAGAGTGGGAGTGGTTTTACAATAAAACTTATTTCTCTCAGCTGCCCACTTCCTGATGACTCAGGCACCTTACATAGCAGCCATCTGTGGTCAGACAAATGCCATCACCAGTGCCTGCAAGGTGCTCCTAAGACCTGACTGAGTGAACAGTAACATAAATTGTCTGTAATCACCCAATATCAGAATCTCAGACATTAAACAAAACAGATCTGGGAAGTGCATCCACTGTAACTACCATCTTTATGTATGGGTACCATTACACAAGGACCACCTCTCATGAACATCACGGGACTGGTTTTCAGAATCTTTCAGCAAAACATTTTCCTTTATTTCCTAAAAAGTGTGAGCATCCTGGGCACAACAGCCTTGAGACAGTCAAGCTCCAACTGCTACAACAGGAATAGCTGTTGTTGACACTATCTTTCAAACAAAATTCTGAGATTTGTTAATGATCTAAGCACTGACACAGGAGATAAGCTCTTGGAAAATGCTGGCAAGCTTATGTAAATTTCTTAAAAATGAAAAATAGGCATTTCAGTCATGATATTAGAAGTTAGTGAACAAGAACACTAAGGATTCCTTTCAGTCCTCCAACATTACTTTTCTTCATGGCTGTTTGGAGTTATTCTCTCTCCAATGGAACAGAAGCAGAACTCTCCACTGGGTCACAGAGATGGTGGCAACTTACCTACATGGATCTGATTCTCACAGTCCAAGCAATAATTTACCTAAACTTTTAAAAAATAGTGAGTTTTGTCTGCTTGGGGTACAAGTGTCAAACTAAAGCCCAAGTTAGGGGCAAGACAAAGAGTTTTTCATTGCATCCATAGGCAGTGTCTTGCTCAGAAGGAACCTTGCCTAGCATGAGACTCCCAAGCTAGATTTAAAAATAATGTATTTAACTCCACAGTATTTAGAGTTCTAAAACAACCAAAAATGTTGTAACAAAATAATCTGATAATCTGTGTACATTGCCATTGCAAGAGGCAACGTTGTTGTTGTGTGACCAAAAATAGTATTTTCTTTATCAGGCATGTGATCAAACATGGGTATTTAAGCACATAGAAGCAGTCTGGTCAGATCAAAGGTTGAATTAGGCAGTATCTTGTTTCAGACAGTGCCAACAGCAATATTTTATGGAAAACTATAAGGGGGAAATGCCTTCACAAAATAATGTAAAAACAATGTTACACATCCTGAAATACTTCTACCTGCTAAACAACCTGTCTCATGATGAGTCTGAAATGAATGCTGCACACTGTCATCAGCAGTTCCACTTAGTACATCCTCACAGCTTCTGCTTTTACCTAGGAAAGGCAGTGAAATTACCCATGGGTTTGGCTGGGTTTTGGACAGACATCCATGAGCATGGAAGATGCCATGTACACATGGATCATGATGGATCCTTGTCCACAGCCAGGACTGGGGCTGAGGTGCAACAGGGCCCAGAGCAGCCAGCAGCTCCAGAGCTACTGTGCCAGCAGAGCAAAAGTCTTTCTGAAAATCGAGGTAGACAGGAACATGTAGACACCCATGTGGTGGACGAAACAGCTTGGAGTTTTCTGCTCGGCTGTCAAGACAAGGCAAGTGAGGATACAAGAAAGAATTGAAATGTAAGGTGCATACATCATTTCCAGCTAATAACTAATGTTTCTTTTGCTTGTGATCTGCAAAGACATGGAAAAGGAGTTGGACAGGCAGCTCCTTCAGGGAGAACAAAAAGAAAAGCCACAGCTTTAAGCTGGCTGGAGATGATGTATGTTTGCAACAACAAAATTCCCAGTAATGTTTACAGAGGACCTGCATTCAGAAGAATCACATCAGGGAGCCTAGAGGGTAAATTCCCAGTTAAAGCTAAAAGGAAAATTACATAAGGAAAAGGACAGACTTTGTAAACATTTGTTAATAAACCCACTATCTGAATAGCACCATGCAACAACTTTGGCATTCCACTTTTGTTTATACTTATGGGATTTTAGAGCCATCTTAAGTAGCTCTTAATGGTTCTAAATAAATAAACAAATAGATCAATTAAATTGAAACTCAGAAAATTTTATTAGTCAAAGGTTAGGGTTTTTTAAAAAGTTAACTTGGCCCATTGTTTCTTCCCCTTAAAACATTTAATTTGCTCCCTGGGATTGATCTTTCCAGGTGTATTTATACTACTGATGGCTCAAGACATGTAAAGCAGACATTTGGCCTTAATAAAATTCTTGACTTCCCTTAAGTTTTATGTCCAGGGGCCATCAGTTATCAAAATCAACACATTCAATCTGACGAGCTCACAACCTGGATGATGTCCACCTCATTTTTTACTCAGGTTGCAGACATACTGCAACTAACTGCCAACAAATTTTTTAAATCCTATTTAAAAGTTATCATCAGATGTTGAATAGTCCGAAGTTTTTGAAGGATAGTTCCTTTCAAATTCCTTTCATAAATTTGCAATTAAAAGTGGTCTGGACTTTTGCAGTTTAATCCCATTATACCAATGCTAAACTGTCTTTCCACTAATATTACAGCAGCTCTTCTCAGTCCTCGGTTACCACAATCAAGGAGACAAATTTTGCCTCACATCCTTGGCAGGAATAAAGTATTCTTCACTGCTAGTACAAGTGTAAAGCTGCATACCAACAGTGTAAGACCATTATGTTTTCTGTACTGTTTTACTGTAGTTATATACAGGTCTTACCACCTCAGGATCACCTTTGTGACATGGCAAAAAACAACTCTGAATATCCCCAGAAAGGAATTGTTCCTATTTTACAGTAGAGGACTGAGGCACAAAGAGAAATTTTCAGAGATGACAGAGGTCCTTGATTTCCATTGAAATTATGGGTCTCAGGCACCTGACTGATGCCCAACTTCTAAAAAGTGGTTATGGCTGCCTTCAGTTTGAAGTCAGGCTCCCCACATCCTCAAGAGATCAATCTGCCACATGCCATGCACTGGAAAAGCCACTGCCTGTGCTCTGCAAGGTCCCAACTCCCCTGGAATGAGGTAAATCACTGACTTGCATATCTCCCTCTTCTGTCCCACTCTAAATACCAGGTCTTAACCACAGGAGATCAAGGACTGCTCAGCAGATGCAAGCTCTGCCCATCATTTCATGCCATGTCTGCTCTGTGGGACCTGGGTCCCTTCTCTAGGCAATGAGAGGTCATGTTGCTCTTGGAGTCCTTCCATCTTGCTCCTGGTATGTAAATAAAATTCACAGCAAAAATAATTTGTGTCCTCACAAAAGTCAACAAGACTTGGAATTGATGGTTTGCAACAGAGCACAGTGTACAAGTAGTACAAGGCACACCCCAAAGGGCAGTATCAGGCACCATTGTTACTTTGGCACTGAAAGCAATCATATTTGCAAACCTTGCACACAAACTTACAAAATTTCCTCCTTTTATTAGCCCAGGTGTAGCCACAGTCTCACTGTTTCCTGTTCTGTTGAAAGCTTGTGAAATGTTAACCTGGGTGTCCCTGCAGAGCTCCCCACAGGAGCCTTCCCCAGAGAATCCAGGAAGCCCTAGGAGATGTGATGCTGTGATGCACACAGGAACAGCATGACTTGTAGTACCAGCAGTCTGGGACACTTAGGTGAGTGATGGGGCAGTGCAGTAGAAGACAAAACCCTACAACTCCAACCCAGGGCAAGGCTCAAGGGGGCTGACAAAACTGTTGGCAAGAAAAAAATTACTGGGTAGCACTACACAGGTAACGTGGTTACACAAACATTTCACATGTTGATATAGCCTAATCCAGTGAAAAATTTATTTTATATTTCAGACAATGCTAATTGACAGTTAAACATAATGTTTTAATCTCTGATCTTTCCCATTAAAGCACCATAAAGCACCTAAATTCTTAACAAAGCTTTCCAAGAAGTCTTTTGGAATGTCCATGTTCCTGAACATCATATTCACTTCTGAAAATGATGGCAAATTCCTAAATTACTCCTTGCTCCACTCCTGTAAGCTTATTTTTCCCAGAAGCATGTGGTGTTTCACAAAGTGGAAGAGAAGTCTTCACTCTCAAGAAGTTTAAAATCAGGAAAGCAACATGATGACAAATATGTTCATACTCCAGGGACACAGTAAACTAAAGACCAATGCCTACATTTTGGTGATAGGCTGAATCAAGAAGACACTGATGTATTCATCTTCAGGATGACATTTTTGGTTTCTACCATATTTTTAAAATTCCTCCCCCAAGCCCACACAGACAGAAAACACCTCAACTCTGAAAGGACATCTGCTGTTATTCCTCATAGACTCCATCCTTCTATTTTCAAAGATCCAAAACCCTATGATACTCCAAGACATCAGTCTTTGGCTCAGAAAGTCCTGCAGGATGAGAAAAGGCACAGAAGTGGGATCCTCTAATCTCTGCCATGCTCTGGTGGCCCTGTCAGCTTTATGGCCAGTTTGCACAAGACAGCAGGAAAAATCCCCTCTGGAGAATGACATGTGAAGGAGGTAGGCTAAATTTTTGGGCCAATTGAATTCTGCTCAAGTAAAACAGTATCTCTATTGAACAGAACCAATTCACATCTTCCCTTTGACTCCTTGCTGCAGCACAGAGGAAAGTACAGGCTGACTGCAGAGTCCCTCTCTACAACCTTCACTTGGCATCTAGCAAGAGCTTGGGGTGGGGGGGAAGTAATTTACATCAGTTTTTGGCTGCTGTGCACATATGCCTGGAGAGATACACTCACAGCCTCTCATTCTTGATTTCTGCATGAGGTAAGAACAGCTTAAGTGGATAAGGAGAGCTTGTTCTGCATTTAGGAAACAAACCTGTCTAGGACGATGGTGCTTGTGTGAATTATTAAAAGGCAAGTGCATTTACAAATCCAAATTAGCTGACCCTCTGTCCTTCCACATTTATCTCTAGTTTTGACTTGAAAGAAAATCACACCAAAGGATACATTTCTCCCAGCACTGCCTCCATTTTCTGCCTCTGCCACATAAAAGTTTTAGTAACAAAAGGTTAAAAATAACTTCCTGCACAGCTGTTTTCTTTCAAATATATAAACATTTTCTTCATCTAAGGTCCACTAAGTTGATTTCAGAATCAAGTTTGACTTATCAGATCCCCTTAAAACCAAAAAATTCCCTGCAGTCCTTACACAGTCCTTCTATCTTTACTGAATCATTACTTCAGTTAATGCTAACAAAACCAGCCAGTTTCTGCAGCAGAGCCCAACAGCATCTTTAGGGAATAAACAGTTTCACTTTCATCCTGCTCGTCCTCCTTCCAGTACTACTTACAAACATGCTGCCGGCTGCCAAGAGTTAAACCTTGGCTTTTTAGGAAGCAAAACAGGAGGGGAATGAGAGAGAGAGGACTGAGGAGAGCCTGCCCAGGGAAGCAGCTGGCGGAGGACATCAGGTTGGGGCAGGGATGTCCAGAGTGCTGCAGCAGCCAGTGGAGCAGCAGAGGAAAAGTTTCGGTGATTTTAGGCAAGCCCTGGTGTGACGTCAGCTCTCCCAGATAATCTCGGTGCAGTCAGCACAGGCCTCCTGCCTCCCCATTGGTGAGCCCCTCGTCAGCAGACATCTGAAGATAATTATTATTGGCCAGACAATTATAACAGGAACGACTGTCACTTTGTGCTGATGCTCGAACCTGGTGCTCTGCAGCACGATGGAGAAGGACTCTGGTGGTCAGCACTCCATCCAGGCATTTCTATCACTTTGCCTTTCCTGAGCACAGGCCAGTTTTTGCTGCCTCACTGGCTGCAGCTGGGAATCGAGATCTCAGAGCTATAACACTTTTTGCTGCATGTCTGACAGAACTGTGAATTTTCTCCAAAAATATTAATGCACTTACCCCTAAGAAATAGAGGACTAGAGCTGCTTTAATTCTCATGCAGCAGTTAAAAAAAAAATCCTCTGCAGACTATTTGCATATCACTTCCCTCTCTGAAGAAGTTTGGGAGGAGGTGCTGAGAGAGTTTGATTTGAGAAGTAATTTTAAGCAATTATTTTAATAAACATTTGACTTAATCCTGAACATACTGAATTCATACCTTTCATGGTTTGAGCACAACATGACAGTATCTTAAAGTGATACTGTATTTTATATTCAGAGCTACTCTATGGCACTATACTTAAACATGTATGAACAGCTTTCCCACAACATAAAGCGTAAGGAGTTTCATGAAAGTAAATGCTGTTCTTTAACCTCCTGAAATCCTGTCATTGTCAGAGAAGGCAACTAAGTGTCAGCTCTTACCATCAGTGACCAGCAGGCTGCAGGTCCATCTTCGCAGCCTCCAGCCTCACTCTGCCAATCCTGTCTCCCTGCATGAGAACCAGGCACCATAAAGGTGTGCATTGATTTAAAGCCAGGCATTCAGGGAGGCATGAAACCCATCAGCTCGTAAAGTTTCAGGCAACAGACTATTAACTTCTCAAAAACAGCACCCTCTTTACAGCACTGCTAACCCAGGACCAAGCTTTAAAGAAGTCTCAGTGCCATGCATGTTGCAGGATGGAGTCTTCCATATAGTGAAGCAGGAACATCTGGAATGAAGCAAGGAGGACCTCACTTACTGCCATTAGACCAATATGCCCTCAGATGGGATCTTCAGGGGCAACCGGCAGTATTAAACATGTATGTAGGATGGGGAAGAAAAGACTGGGTGCTAGCTACTTGTGAGGGCAGAGGACATGCATTTGTGCCAGGAAGTGATGGAGCTTGGAGCATGCTCAAAGGACCAAGGCAAAGCGCCAAGTCTTGGCTGAACAGAACCAGACGTTGCACAATGATCCTTCCTGACCAACCATACCAGTACCTAGGGGTGTATGCCACTACCCCTAGGCTTTGTGTTCAAGCTTTTCCAGCTTTAGGCGTACAGTACGGTTTTAATTAAAAGGGCTTGATGGTGCTTTAACCAGCTTAGAACTCAGAGGATATGTAAAATGATTCACATCCATCCTCAAACTAGGCTACATCTTCATATGCAACCTAGTCAGACATCTCAAAATCCAAGTCAGGGTCAACTCCTTAGAGCCAATTCATGCCCCCTAACACCCTACAGCCTTTTCTTTTGCATGTGTGTATGTTGAAAGGTAACAAAACGGAGTTCTGAGAGGAGGTAAAATAGCAAATGCCACACCTATGGAATTTGTTTACCTTCATGTTAGACATTGTAATAGTATTGCACCCTAATTCAAATAACAATTACAGTATAAAATCCTGCCACAGTCTTCCTGTAAGCAAGTCCTCCTAGTCTATCTTCCTACTCAAAGAGCAAGGAACATTTTATCCCTACATACTACTTGGCGACCTCATCTTGGATGGCTCTTATGTTAAGGATGCGCACATTAAGGCTACACCTACAAAGTGCAGGAGCCAGTACTACCATTGATGTCTGCATACACAAAGCTATTGAGTCATCCTGACAGAAAGTAAAAAAAAACTGATATATTTTACCAGTCCAGCTCCCAGCAAAACTCAAATGTTTGACCCAGTACCTGTTTCATTAAGCAAGAGCATTTCTTCAAAATAAAAATGCACCATTTAACTTGAAACACAGGAAGAGTCTTCAGCAGCATTTTCAGGAAAAGCCTGCCACAATAGAGACCTCAGAAGCCACAGCTCTATTTCATTTCCAAAAACATTCCTAGGACACAGGAAGATCATTCTCTTTCACTTTCATGAGAATCAAAGACATTAATTCATCAGTTCCCTCAGAGAAGGTGAAACTATACTGAAAAGCATGTGGACATGTATGATTGTCTCTCTTTGGCTATATAGCAGCAGCATAACACTGAAAGTCTCCTCCTCTGAACCTGGAAAGAGAGAGCCCGGCGTTGTGGAATCCCAGCTGGTGACCTCTGCAGCACATGAAACTGCCAGGGAGATTTTAATAACACTGCTTAGTATTTATGTAGAACCTGATATCTTCAAGGCATTCTGCAAATATTACCTAAGTCATTAAAGCACCTCATAAGGGCATTTCATCATTATTATCCCCCCACTCCCCTGGTCTTTCTTTTCTGGGGAAACTGAGGCCTAGGAGAGGTTATGTAATATTCCCAAGGTCACATCATGAAGCAGAGGAGAGTCAAGGAGAAGATGCAGAAGAGCTAGTTGCTAGGCATGTTCTTTAAAATAAACTGTATCTCTCCTAGGTTATTTGACTATTATATATATATTCATATATCACTCCCTCCAGCCTGTTTCACCAGCATGTCCTATTCTGATGCCAATTTTCTTCTGGAACACTGATAGAATGGGAAGCATCCAACACTCCCAGCCCAAGAATATCTATGTGGTCTCTGTTCTCCTGAAACATGAGTGACACCAGGCACCCTTCAAGAGGTGATGAGCTCACCTGCAGAACAGAGGGAGTCATTGATGCACTTAAATGGTCATTTTAATTATATTGCACTTAAAATTCCCCAGACAAGTCACTAGAAAGGATTCCAGAAAATCCCTGGCTGAGATTCACCTAGGATCCTGGACCATTCTGTTCTACAAATGTAGACACCAAAGCCTGGGCCCAGAGGCAGTCCTACCCTACCACTGTCATATGAGGGTGGCATGGGGAAGGTCCTCACTCAAAAGCTCAAAAGGGCACACAGCCCTGCCAAGGGAGAGCATGCAGGCAGTGCGAAAGTTGTGGGTTAGCTGGGGAGAGAGACCACAGGAGCATCAGAAATGGCCAGACTGGGCACTAAGAGACGGTGGCCAGGGACAGTACATCAGCAAGGCACAGGTGAGCAGGGGCAGACTGTGAACACAAGGCCCGTGCAGGTGGACAAAGCCAGGACAAGGACTGGGGCAAGGTGGGCAAGTGTCATTGAGAGAGGGATCCCTGCCCAGAGGACAGCTCAGAGAGTCCCGCGGAGGGGGCAAGGGCAGCTGGGGCGCTCTCTCCATCCTCGCCTCCCTGCTACCGGCCAAGGCCCAGGGATGCCCCCAGGGCAGTGCCTGGCAGAGAGCAGCCTCCCGGCACAGCCACCCCTCTTCGGCGGGCCAGGATGTGAGCGTGCGTGTGTCCCTTTGCAGGGCCGTCAGGCTGCGGCTCACCACGACCCGGGAATCCCCGACGGGTCCCTGCGCAGTCCCGGTCCCGCCGCGGCTCGGCTCGCCCCGGCTCCCTGGCCGTACGCACACGCCGGGAAAGTTAATAACCGCATGGCTGGAAATGAAGTTTAATGCAAGCTGGGGGAGAGGAGGGGGAAGGCAAAGGGGCTCCGCGGGGAGCGCGGGCAAACGCGCAACTTGTTTGAACGAGGCTGCAGCGCGGGGAGCGGTGGGGTCGGGCAAGGGTGGAGGCAAGGGAGGCCGAGAGCAGAGCCGGGGCACGTGTGCGGCTCTGCGCCGCCGGGCCAGGCAGAGGGCCAGGGCGCCGCGGGAGGGGGCGGCGGTGAGGCTCCGGTCCC